>QANU01088605.1:60721-86567 GCA_003254905.1 Nissolia schottii
TGACACCTGGTAACATCATCATGAATAGCCATACTGTATTGCTCGAGATCCGTCTATCTAAAGAAATCCTAACTTAATTATGTTTAAATGTATTTATGTATTATGTAGTATAAACTATATGATGTTTTATGTTGATATAATGTATATATTGCATATGCTTGTTGTCATATCTATGAAACGTCCCATGTTGTCATGGGGTTTGTCATTCACTAAGTGATGACTCACCCGTCATCAGTGTTATTTTTTAGTTAGAATAAAGGATGTGGATAACTCTCTCCTTTTGTAGATCCAACTATTCAGAATCCTTGGTGAACTTCACTTTGTAGTGGAGTTAGTTAGCATTAGTTGTCAGCAGTTATTTATGTTATGTCAGTTTAGAGTGCTCCATTAGAACATAGGCATGAAATGTTAAGCATTATTTTATTTCAGTATTTTATTTTAAAGGACATCTTATGTAATAAATTTAGTTTCTTTCATTAAAAACTAGTTAGTTTATTAAATGGATTTTATTTATGTAAATGCACATTTTGATGAAAATCATGCAACGTTAGAGACTTCTGCAAGGAAACTAGTCTCTTGTGTGCTGGTGAAATCTTTGGGGTGTTACACATTTGAAACACGAGTTTTATGGTGAAATTATAAGCAGAGAGAGTGAAAGATGCAAGGATAAAGAGATGAACGTGTGGGGGAAAGAGACACTTGAGGATGCTTGTTCTAAGAGATCTAGGTTTTCCAAGGAAAGAGAAAAGTTTGGGATAGAGGATGGCAAACGAAAATTGTTTTGGGGCTTACTGCCAACACAAGGAAGCTTGGTAATGACCCCTCGACAACTAGGGTTTTTACATAAGGTTTTCATTCAAACTTATGCTTGATAGACATTACTTTCTTCATATAAATGCACTTGAACTTACACTTGTACTCAAAGATACAAATTTCTATGTATCATTATTCAAAATTAATTTCACCGTCCCATTCTCTATCTCACAGGTTCTCTATATTTTTTTCCCTTTGATCCTTAGCCTGAGACCTAATATAAATGGAATAACTATTTCTATAGTTACTTTTAAATTGTTAAATAGAATAGGAGTATGAATATCTAACATGTGAGTTGTATATCTGAAAGTATTAGATTACTAGAGAAAGTTATTCTATTTATAGGCCAAATACACTAATTGCTAAAGACAATTACACTATACAACTAAATTCTACTTGTAACAATGAAAACGTATATATGTTATATAACTTTTACGTTATAAACATTAACACCCCCCTTAAAATCAAGTAGGTGTTGACAAAACCAACATGAATTTAGAAACCAGAGTACAAAAACGATCATGATGATGAGCCTTAGTGAACAAATAAGTAGGTTGATCAAGATTCCCAATAGACATGAGTTGAAGAGAACCATGCAGAATATACTAAAGAATAAAGTGACAATCAATCTCAATGTGTTTGGTGCGTTCATTGAAAATGTCATTATGAGAAACCTAAATAGTACTTTGATTATCACAATAGAGATCACATGGAAAGGATTGGGAAATTCCCAATTCATTGATAAGCCAACATATCCAAACGAGTTCAGAAGTTGTGTCGACAAGAGCTCAATACTCAGCTTTAGTGGTGGAGCGACCAGTCAAAGTTTGTTTCTTGCTACGCCATGAAATAAGAGAATCACCAAGGAAGATACAATAAACAGTGGTAGAACGACGATGGGATCTCCACCCCAATTAGCATTAGAGTAAGCTCAAAGAATTAAGGAAGAATGGACAAAGAAGTGAAGCACATGAAACAATGTCCCTTTTATATAGCAGAGAATGCGGAGAACAACAATAAAATGAGTAGATCATGGGGCTGTCATAAATTGACTGACTAGGTGCCCGACATAGGAATATCAGAGCGAGTAACAATCAAATAGATTAAGCTCCCAACCAACTGTCTATATAGAGTAGGATTCTCAAGAACAATACCATCCATAGGTGTGAAACGAACATTAGGCTCAAGTAGAGCGGATTCTATGCGACTATCTATAAGGCCAGCTTGAGAAATTAGGTCAGAAGCATACTTTGCCTGAGATAAACAAATAATAATTGAGAGGGTCAAGATCCGTCATTTCAAAATGGTGACTCAATGATGCTTTGAGATAGATAATCCTAAANTTTTTGAGGTCCTTTTCTGCTAATGCTACTCCAAAATTACATTTTTCCTATTGCATATTGTGTTTGTTTTTCATCATGGATAAAATAGATGTGGCTTACCTATTCTTATTATCCTCGCTAGTTCTAGTTACAGTCATTTGGTGGAGGCAATGTGTGGTTTTCTAAAGGGTCGCAAGTTCTGGAGATATCTGACGGGAAACATTGTGTCTGCTACTAAACCTAAAGATGAGAATGACTTATCCTTTATTTTTGAATTGGAAAAATGAGATAGAAAGAATCACCAAATCATCACTTGGTTTTGCAATACCTCCACTCCTAGCATTCATCTTTAGTTTGGTCATTTTGAAACTGCTAAGGAGGTATGTGATCATTTATGTAGTCGTTAGACGATTTCTAATTTATCTCATCAATATTAGTTATTGAAGGAACTACACATCCCGCGACAAGCACCTAGAAAACCTGTTTTACGATTTTTCAATCTCAAATGGAAGCTATTTGGGATCAACTGACATCGTGTGAACCAACCATGAAACACAATAGTGATGCTAAGCAATACGAGGAGTATCATGATCATACTAGGCTTATTCAATTTTTGATCGCTTCAATTGATGATTATGAACATGTTCGAGTATCCCTGCTACATCAAGATTTGATGCCCACTCTTGAAGACGTTATTCCTCGTCTCAATCTGAAGAAACTCGATTAGGTCTCATTCGACCTACAACAAATATGGTTTTTGCTGGTACTGCAACAAGGATAAATATTGTCACCACTATCACCGACTAGGACATCTCCCTCCTGAATGTCCCACCATCAAATGTCGTACTTGCAAAAAAAAAAGATCACATTGCCTCCAACTATCAAGCCCTAGTATGTTGCTACTATCAAGAAGTTTAGGATCTATTAGTAATGAGTCTTTCAATTGCATTTCATGTCAAATTATTAAATAACAAGCTTTATCTTTTAATCACAATACATCTATTTCTAAATGTCCATTTGATCTTGTGCATTCTAATGTATGGGACCTACTCCCACTCCCACAATGGGAGAAGCTCAATATTTTGTTATATTCGTTGAAGATCATTCACATTATATATCTAATGAAAAATTGTCATGAACCACCAAAAATTTATATTACATTTGTCAAAATGATTAAAACACAATTTTCTAATATCATTAAGATTTTTGTGACACGATAACTCAACTTTTACTTTTCTTCGTGAATTGGTAAGAGTGTGTGTATCTAAATTTTCTTGCTTTAAAACCATGTTAAACGAAACTAGAGCATGGATATCTGAACATGAATTGTATATTTGAAAGTATCTTATTATAAGATAAATATATTCTGATTATAAGCCTAATACACTAATTGCTTAAGACAATTACATTATGCAAATCAATTCTACTTGTAACAGTGAAAACGTGTATACTTTGTACGACGTTTACGTTATAAACATTAACAAGAATTTATTCGATCCCTGATATAAATGATATTCCTAAATACATTGAAAATAAAATTCTAATATAAAAATTTGTTCACTACCTTCGAGAAATAAGAACAATATATTTAGAAGGAGTACTGTCCATTATTGATTATAATAATTCTACTCATTGTTTATTGCTTGCAAATGTTACTACCCTAGTTGACCAACTACCAGTAAGAAACAGTTTAAAAGATAATTAAAATAAATGCACTTCTTTAATGATGTCTTCCTTTGTTTTTTTTTTTCGTAAATGTCTTCCATTTTTTTTTTAATAATATGATTATTCTTTTCGAGTTTTCTAATTAATATTCTTAGGACACTTATTAAAATATAAAAAAAATTATTGAAAATATAAAATTGTTAATAATTCAATGTATTAAATATATTAAAAATCTTTAAACTTTTCATTTTAAACTTGTTAACAATTATTCTTATGACACTTGTTAATTTTTCACATGATTTTATTTATGAGTTTTGTTGACAAATATCTTTAAAGTACTTATTAAAATATCCAAAGTGAAATGATTTTGATTTTAATGTTTAATGTTACATTTAAGATTTATAAATTTTGTATTTTTAATAAAATCATTTCGTGTTGAGTTCCTTAACAAATCTTAGGACGGTTGTTACTTGTTATTAAACCTTTAATTTATATACGAATTTTAAATTATGTGTGACCTCGACTCTTGTGCAATATATATTTTAATCTTCATTAATAATTCAGTCGGTGCGAAGTTCTACGTTGCCCATATACAGCTAGAAATTCACAAACATCCTACTATATTATAAGCGCAAGTTCTCCCTTTAGTATCTTCTTTCTTGCAAAACATTCAGTCAGTTAAACTGTTATTTTTCTAAACATTTTTATTTTTAAAATTTAAAGTAATTTTACAAGTATGTGAACTAATTTAATTATTCAGTATAGTGAAGAAAAAAAAATTAATTCATGCTGGATTTTAATTTTCTTAACCAATCAGTAGTAATATTTTTCTTTTATATAGTGCGTCAAATTGAGCTAACGAATGACCAGAATCGTGTTCGGTCCTCGTGATTCCAGATTGCTCTGGCTTCGTCTCTCTTTTCAAGTTGGGTTATTTGTAGTTGCTGTTGCTTTTGTCCCTTCTACTGCTACAAGTTGGCTCAAGTCATGATTTGATTGGGTGTGTACGAGCAATTTAATTTCTCTTTTTTTTGTTTTGAAAAAAAAAATTGAATCCCCAAAAAATGAAAAAATTAGTGTAGCTAAATAATTGATAATTAAAATTATTATTAGAGAATAAGTTTAAATTGACCAAAACATCACAAGATAACTTAATCCTTACAACTATAAATCTCTATCCATTTAGACATGGGAATTAGAATTGTAATATTGAATTCTAAAGTTAATTTTAATTCTTTTAATAGTGAAACTGACTTAGAATTTTAAATTTTATGTTTGTGTCTCCTAAATTTTTTTATCATAAATTATGATTCTAATCTTAATTTTATTATTAAAATTTGTGATTCCAAATTTTAAACTGACAAAAGTATTAATAAAATGATTACTTTTAGTTTTTTTTTTGTATCTTAGTTTTTATAAGGGTATCGGTATTTCTTTATATTTCAATGGTCATAATTTATTTTCAGGTTTAAAATAATAAATAATTAGAGTTAGTAGAACACATAACTAATCTTTTTTCTTCATTAACAACACCGGTGATGAAAATGTGCGCCTACTAGGTTAAATGATACTCTCTTATAACCTTTACTACACCATATTCTCAATCTGTTGCTTCTAACTATGAGGATATCTGTTGCTTAGGAGGAGGCTTGTGCTTGGTGGTGAGTGTTTGAAGGTGAAATGTATGAGCAAAAATTAGGAGTTAGAGGGTAATGAGTTTTTGCTGGAGGTGCATATACTTTTATTCATACAACTTAGCTAAGGAAATGACACGGAGTAATGAGTCTGGAACTCAGTTGAAGGCCATGAATGAAATAATCCAACACATAGTTACACGGTATATAATACATTGCAATACAAGAATGGGAACGCGGTACGCAGTGCACTACCTGTCAAATATATGGTACGTGGGGGATATACTCCTTCGGTATGCTATTTGGGTAAGCGGCACATTCTAATATACTCCATCCCTCCTCTCTTCACTTATTCTTCTTCTTCCTTTCTTGTGAATTTGTTTGTTTCCTTTACATCTTCCAAATATCTTCCATGGTCGCTTGTTCGCTCTTCCTGTGCATCAATTTTCCTTTGAATCTTAGCCATGGACCAGTACCATCATTTTCTCTATCGGCAATCCCACATGTGTTTCGGTATGTGAAAGAATCACGAATCAAAATGTGCAAAATGGTAGGCGGTACGTCAGTTAAATGGTGAATCCGCCAGTTAAATGGTGAATTCATGTAACTATGGTCCAGAAGGGCTTTCGAGGGTTCAATGTAAACTTAATTGGCCATCATAGTGAACTCCTAGTAATAAGCAACAACAATACTAGTTTGTTGAAGTTTGAATAGGGAAGCTCAAGTGCATCGAGCAAAATCCAACTTCAAGTTTCTCACCTGGAATAGTTGGTGTGGTACGAGTGATAGGTCAAAGCCTTAGTTTGAACCAAGACTAAGGGGTGGTGGTGATTGGTTAGTGTTGTTTACCATTATCTACATAAAGGTCTTAAGAGGTGTCTGAAATGATTCCATACGATTTCTAGAAACTTTCTCCATACAAGTTGTGTGGTCATTATCCTGCCTTTGTTCTTGGATTCTAGTTTCCATAAGCTCGCACAACTTGTTGATGTTTGTCATAATTTCCTTGTGACGTGTGTTGTGAGTGTTTTCCACCATTGTCGATGAAAGCACCAGTGAAGCATGGAATTAAATGCCCACCAAAAAGAATAGTAATTAAAGTAGAGTTCTAAATAGTCCAAGTACACTAATTATCCGAAAAAGAGAAAGTAACTCGTTGACCATCACAATGAACAATAGTGAAATGAAACGATACTTGTCCTTCTCAGCCACAATGACTTCAAGCACTGACCTCAATTGTACCAAGAGAATTAGAAGAATTTTAGTGACTGCAAAAGGAATATTGAGGAAGAATGAAAAAGGGAAAGAGTTGATATAAGAGAAAGGAAAGTAGAGTCAAAGTGTGAGAATACCAAATCATTAATATTGAATGAAATCCCTGAGCAACATATTTGATTCTCTCACTCTACTGCTCTTTTTGCTTTCCTTGTTTTTGGGAGTTGCTACCACATGGCCAACCTCTCTAACAAACTACTAGGAATAATTGATACTCCCTTCATTCCTTAGTATTAGGTCTTTTTCACTTTTTTTAGGTTAATTAATAATTCAATGTATCTAGATACAAAATATGTCTAGATACATTGAGTTATGAACGAATTTAAAAAAGTGAAAAGGACTACTATTAAGGATCAAAGGGAATATGTTGCTTCTTTGTCCTACAGTTGGTCCTTTCTTTACTTGTTGCATAGCTATTGATACTTTGCTCTCTTTTTAACATTAAGCTTGTGTTTTCTCTTGTATCTTGTGTTTTGTGCTTCTCCAAAACACTCTCACTACTAGAAAAACGCTCCCTACCGGCAAAATTTTTTTTTTTTGGGTAGATTTTGCCTCAAAAAATTTGTGACGATATAGAGGTCATTGGTAACTAGTTACCGTTAGGTACATAATCCGACAATAATTACCAGCGAATATATTTGCTGGTAAGTTGTCACAGGAATGATGTCTATGCAACGGTTACCAATGAATATATCTGCTAGAAATATATGAAATTTAAAAAATAAAAAAATCGTAATTGTAAATAAAAAAATTAATATTAATTAAAATAAAATTAAAATAAAAAATAAAAAGGAAAATCAAGAGTGGCCACTATGGCAAGGTGGGCTAAGGCTGGGGGTGTAATCGGGCTCATCAAATCATCGCGAGCATTTACGTCGTGCCTAGGGGAAAGAGTGTTGGGGATATGCTCGTTATCGTTGTCCTCATCCTCCTCTGAGCTGTCAGATACGGAGAAGTCTAACGAATGTGATGATATGCATGCCTGTTGATATGACCTTATGCGGGAGAAGCTAGAAGTCATCTTATTCTTCATCTTCAATTTTTCCTTCTTCCACTGCACCCATTGTGTCTTTAACTTTTCTTGAAGGTGGGTCACCTCGTCCTTCAACTACATAGTCTGGGAATGGAGTTCAACATTGTGGCCATGAATGACACAACGAATGTCATCTTTAGTGGGCATGGTGGGGAACCTATAAGCGGTGCTAGTAAGCGTACGTCCTTTGCATCTCGTTCTCCTAGTCGTGTTGAGGAGAATTGCACCTCGGCCATATGTGTGAGTTTTGTTCATACCGCCAATGACGTTCAACTATAGCACCTCTTCATCAATTTCTGCGACGTCAACTCCACCTTCATGTCGCCAAGGCTCTTCAAACACCATCTATAAGAAAAATAACAAAAATAATTTTACATAGTTAGCAACACAATTTAATTTACAATATACATGTAATATTCAAGCAATTAATTATTAAGTAAATTAATACTTACTATCGCGTTCTTAGACAGTGGATCGACCCAGCAATCTTCTGACCCCCCCGTATCCTTTTTTAGGTGAGTATGCTTAAAGAGCTCCAACTTAGAGGGAGGTCTACCAAACTCTCGGTTTTGCATTTCATTAAATAATAAATATATATTAGTCCTAAATTATAACTTGAATAAATTCAATGGAATAATTAAATTAATATTACCATTCTCTCCCTTGTGGAGTGTAAGGTAACAGACCCTCTAGTGTGCTTTGGCCCCTCCTTTTTTGTGGCCCAAATTTTGCGCAGCGCATCAAGCGTCTCTTGAGTCATCCAAGAGAGGCGGTGTTTTGTCTAACTTGTCCTTGATCATCGTGTACAATTGTTGCAGTCGTTTCTCTGCTCTATACTAGATGGCTGTATACATAGTGGCATCATCCTCATCAGAGAGGAAATGCTCCTACGCATAAACTAAATTAAACATAATAAATTAATATAATTAAATAAAATAAAAATATACATAATTATATACCTTCCAAGTGCCCTCTCCTTATCAGGAATAGATGTCCAGTACGACCAAAGATGATCATACAACCTCTTGATGATCTCAGTTAGCTTGGTCCTAGCGGTTCCTTGATATAGAGTTCCTCTGAACACACATGCAAAATAGTCAATAGTTAATTAAGACATACCAAATAAAAATAAAGAAACAAGTAATTAAATAGTTATATAAACATTTACCTAATATCCCTGGTGTCTAGCCTGATCCTTATGTGAGATTCATTGGACGAACCCTGCACGAAGCCAGGTTTGGAAGAGCCCAAGTCTGGCTGAGAACTGGATTGTGGCATGTGGGCCTAATTAGTCGGTAGAGGAGGACGTGAACGATCTGTCTCATTAGTGTTGGGTCACATTTGCTACCCATGATTTTGGGCAGGGGTGTTTAGGCTCGCGCGTGCATTGCCCCCTATACCCACCGTGCCCATAGCCTTACGGGACATACCATAATTCGGGTGGGGCATATATCCCAGATTCGGCATGAACCCTACTCTTGTCGAGCTTGACTGTGGCCCCTTATGGAGTACAAATCACCCTATGGACAACGTGAGGGTGGATGTGGATCCCAACGTTGATGCAGAGGTGGACGCATGGGAATGCTTGTCGCCTCTGCCTCTGCCTCTACCTCTATTGGTTCTACCTTTTCCTTTATTGTGTCTTGAAGTCATATCTGGAAAAAAATACACACACACACACACTCTCTCTCTCTTATAACATACACTTACACACACAATTACCACATTCACGCACACTAATCACATACTTTAAATAATATACTCACAATAACACAATTATAACACACACACACACTTATCACATACACACAGATACACACACACACACACTTACCGCATCCACACACACTTACGACGTACACATTAACATACACACACTAAGCACATACTTTAAATAACACAATTATAACACACACACTAATGCACACACAAAATACACACTTATAACATTACATACACTAATACTTACAAACAATTAACCAATTGCACATAACATAAACACACTTACACACAATTACATAAACACACACTAACACTTACAATAATTAACACATACATACAAATACTAACATTTACACATACTCACCAACACACAATAAACAACCAATCAATTTTCTAGATCCAATAGTCATCTATCTTATTACCGTTAACTACCCTAAAATAAAAAATTAAAAAAACTTAAATAAATAAATGGTGAAGGAGACTTACCAATGGTGGAGGCAGTGGCAACGGAGGAGACGAGGGCTGGGGCGGTGGAAGCAAACGTGCGTTGGCCGATCGAGAAGTAGAGGTGGCAGAGGTAGATAGAAGTTAGAGAGAAGGAGGAGAAGAAGAAAATGAGGAAGAGAAAGGGGATTTGCAAAATAGGATTTCGTATTTTTTACCAGTAGAATTATCCACCGGTAAACAAAATTTGTCGGTAACCCTATTAAGTGAAATGACGTGTTTCACTTGGGCGAGAATCTCACCAATTTTCAAATATTGGTTATCGGTGGATTTATCTGCCAATAAAACTAAATCTGTTAGTAACTTTGACAAACAAAATGGGATTTTTTACATATGTATTGCTTTGGAAGAAATATTTTTTCAGAATGTGGGCAGTACAAATAAATTACGATTGTGTGGTTTTTTGGGGCTGAAATCGCCATAGGAGTTGCGATTTCAGCCCCCCCAAATTTTTTTTAAAAAGAAAAGGGCTGAAATCGCCACCCCCTATGACAATTTCAGTCCCGAATTTTTTTTTTTTTAAAAGGGGCTGAAATCGCCATAGGAGGTGGCGATTTCAGCCCTCTTTTTCGTTTTTCTTTTTATTTTTATTATTTTTGAAATCGTCCCCAATTTTGGCGATTTCAAAAAACTCACCCACACTTTCATAAATTTCCGTCTTCCCCCATATATACGGAATACCCCTCTTCCAAACACATATATATGTATTTTCCTCAACAAAACGCTGCGTTTATTTTTGGAAAATAAATCTGCTAGTAATACCCTAAACCCTTAAACCCTAAACCTTAAACAAGTTAATCCTATGCAATTACAAGGTCTCATAAATTGTTTAAAGTTAATTTTATCATCCTATGTTCTTATGTTTAAAGAAAGATCAATATATATAGAGAGAGATCATCAATAACACACATATAACCAACAATAATTAAAGTAAGCTCTTGTACTTCCAGTTATTCATCACAATAACGAAATTAACATGACTGCACGTCTATTTGAGATATATATGTGTGTGTGTGTGTGTGTGTGCGCGTGCGCGTGCTTGGCATTGTGCTAAAGAATGAATACTCTACATCGTTTCAGTAATTATTAATCGTATGATAATTATTATGTATGGTAATATTCGTTCGTGGAATTATTAAAGCTGCATAGTGCCTATTATATGTTCCGACTAGTCGCATTCTTTTACTAACAAGAAGGAATATAAACGATACATTTAATAACCCTGAACCCTAAACTATTACTGACGGATATATCCATCAATAAATTTTTCATCTATATTATTTATTATCTTGTATTTATGGGTGGATATATCCTTTGGTAACTTGTTGGCACCAAATCGCGCCAATTTTCACCAATACGGATATTCCAACAGATAACTAGTCGTCGATAAATTCGCCAAAAGACTTGTGAAAAGCATTTATCGAAGGATTGGAGGCATAAAATCCGAAAGTATTGTCGACTGATATATCTGTCGATAAAATTTGCCAGTAAAAAAATATTTTTTTTAGTAGTGTCTTCGTGCTAGAGTTTTTTTAATAATTTTCTTAAGTCATGCCTACATTTAAAAGGGGGCACTTATTTCAAATCTTAGTAATTCATTGCTAGATTTTTTACTTTAGCTCAATTCATTCACTTCTTTCTTTTAGATTTATTTTTAGAGTTTAATTTCTATTCATTAACAATGTAAAGTTTTTATATTCTGTCAACCAATTGAATCTTGCTACATTAGCATAAATAGTTGACCTCAACTCTCATTCCTTAAAAGATAATGCATATTGAGAGATCTAATTGGCCGATAGTGTAAAATATTTTACACTATCAATAGATAGAAATTAAACTCTTATTTTTATGTTCGGTCCTTTTGGGTGTTTCATTTTTGGTTATTGTAGTAGTATAGAGTAATATTTGAGCAAGATAAATTTTAAATTTGGCAATGATTGGAGTCAACATCTTGGAACTGTTTCTGAGGTAAAAATAAATAAAAGTCAAACCAAATTTAAATTTGTTCTTCCATTGGACGGTTAATACCCACCACCATTTTATCATAAACATATACAAAAATAGATAAAGAATCATTTTTGTTTTAATTATTTGAAAATTGTTTCAATTTTCAACCTGTTTGGGCTGAGTCAATGATTGCATTTAATTCTAAACTCGGCGTTTAACACGGTCATTGTCGGGTTCACATAATTGGATTCAAGTTCTATTTACTTACAGAAACCCAAAAAAATAAAATACCTAATCTTTCTGAGAAGTGCAAGAAAAGCTTATCACAGCTTTCAAGTATATATAAACTTATTTAGTATATTTGTGGCTGTTTCCTAGAAATAAGGGATTGAGAAACAGGCTTTCATCACAATTTGATGTCCCATCAGATTTGGCTACGCAAGTTGGTAACTTCATCACGAGAACAAAGTGGAATATGCCTTCTTTTAATGCCCAGCGGTAAGGGCCAAGCAATTCTTGGTGGCAAATGGCAATGGATAACAAACAAATGTTTTGTTGTTGAACAGGTCTCAGTGGCATTGCCACGACCAAGAGGCTATTGCGTATATGCTTCATTATTGAACTATATAATGATATTGCACTAATTAATTACCCAATTTTCATTTAAGTTCATTGGTTAATGGTCGGGGATACTAGCTACTAGCCTCTCTCGAGGTCAAATAACTATCTTATCCTAAATTGACCCTCCTAATATCTTAGTGAGAAAAAAAAAACCTATTCAAAGCATGAATGCCCTTAGTTTTTACCCAACATATGACAACACAAGTCACATTTATTTCTCTCAAATTTTCACTCAACCTATGGATTATTTAACCATGACCTCTTTCACAAACTCTATCTAGAGTATCATGCAAGGAGACATAACAATAGTATGGTGATAAGGCATACAAAAGTTAAAATAAAGACCAAAAGATGATCATCAACCAAACAAAAACTCAAATTGGATAATAACATCAATACAATAACATTATTTATGAGAACCTACATCAATTCTCTAAGTAGAGAGAATTAGTTCATGGAAAGAAAAAGAATCAAAGAGATAGAGAAAACATAGCGAAAACTATCACTGTTTGATAACTCGCAATGTTTGGAGCGATCAAAGGAGCCTTAATTCGCCATTTAGCTCTTCTAGGGTTGCCTCTATTTGTTTTTTTTTTTTTGTGTCCTATTCCGCATATCTAGATGAGCCACTAAGCTCTAGGATTTATAGAGGAGGTCTTGAGATGAAAGAAATCCTAATTTTGGATTAAGTGATGACGTTTGACCGCTTGAGCAGTAGTTCTATATTATGCAGTTTTACTTTCGCGTCTTCATTGTGTGCTCTAATGCTATAGACTTGTACTCGTGCTAGAGTCTTATTATTCATCTATTCTCTTGGCTCCAACGTTCTTCTAATTTTCATGGCTTCTTCCAACAAACACTTAGTACCTGAAACTTATAAAAAAAAAAAAACTCCCTAATTTTATCCTAAAATGCATGACTTATGCCTTAGGGTTAGTTTGTGCAATTGTAGTTAAACTTAAAACCTATATGAATTATGCAAACTATCCTAATTATGAAACTAAAATGACTAGCAACTACATGAATAAACTAAGCAAAATGGATTCTAATTGGAGAGTTATCAGTATGCTTGGAATTGCAATTATGTTGTGAATCATTAATAAGTGTGTTATATACAATAACATTATAATCAAAGATATAGAAATAAATTTAAAGCTTTCATAATCGAATGACTTACAAGGGTCATCCTTTCTTTTTAATTTTACGCATTTTACTTTTCAATAGAAGCTACGTGTGTGTTAATTTTGGCTTCAATTTTTTATCTTTTAATAAGAGAACCTTAAGCGCTTGCAAAGGTGGAGGTTTTCTCCACACCATGTTGAGTTTTGCACATCCAAATTAGGGACAATAAATGAAAGTGTTGGGTGGGAGACAACTCACCATGCCATTTCTTCTATTTTGCTGTTGATTTGACGTATGATATGAGGTTCGTTTGGATGGAACCACTCTAAGGGTGGACCTGCAAAGGACTCTGAAGCTCAAGCCAAAACACACTACAGTTGGGTAGTTTTTAGGTGAGATAGCATAACTGAGTAGTGTCGAGCCCCATTGCTTATATACGTGGTGGGGAACTAGGGTAAGCGTTATGTTGGCAACCTAGTTGTGGTCGGGGATCTCGGGATACTCCCCCTTGGGCTTGGGTGTTAACCACTCGAGCTTATCTAGGTTGTTGTTTAGCTCACCCTCGTCCTAATCTTATTCGCCTGGAAGAGCTTGAGGTTGACTTCACGTCTCGGGTCGGCCTTGCTACTGGGTCAAGTAGAAAAACAATGGGGCCGAAATTTGTCCCAATAATTAGTTTGTAATAGTATTTGCTTTACCATTTTTTNATAAACTAAGCAAAATGGATTCTAATTGGAGAGTTATCAGTATGCTTGGAATTGCAATTATGTTGTGAATCATTAATAAGTGTGTTATATACAATAACATTATAATCAAAGATATAGAAATAAATTTAAAGCTTTCATAATCGAATGACTTACAAGGGTCATCCTTTCTTTTTAATTTTACGCATTTTACTTTTCAATAGAAGCTACGTGTGTGTTAATTTTGGCTTCAATTTTTTATCTTTTAATAAGAGAACCTTAAGCGCTTGCAAAGGTGGAGGTTTTCTCCACACCATGTTGAGTTTTGCACATCCAAATTAGGGACAATAAATGAAAGTGTTGGGTGGGAGACAACTCACCATGCCATTTCTTCTATTTTGCTGTTGATTTGACGTATGATATGAGGTTCGTTTGGATGGAACCACTCTAAGGGTGGACCTGCAAAGGACTCTGAAGCTCAAGCCAAAACACACTACAGTTGGGTAGTTTTTAGGTGAGATAGCATAACTGAGTAGTGTCGAGCCCCATTGCTTATATACGTGGTGGGGAACTAGGGTAAGCGTTATGTTGGCAACCTAGTTGTGGTCGGGGATCTCGGGATACTCCCCCTTGGGCTTGGGTGTTAACCACTCGAGCTTATCTAGGTTGTTGTTAAGCTCACCCTCGTCCTAATCTTATTCGCCTGGAAGAGCTTGAGGTTGACTTCACGTATCGGGTCGGCCTTGCTACTGGGTCAAGTAGAAAAACAATGGGGCCGAAATTTGTCCCAATAATTAGTTTGTAATAGTATTTGCTTTACCATTTTTTAAAAAATAAAAATGTTACTATGTATCATAAATTTTTTTTTTGACAGGAATTTCTATATCATAAAATAAAAAGATTAGTTTAGATAATTAATGTTATAATACATCATTTTCACCTCACTCAACATCATCCAATAATTTATATCTCAACTCAAGCACCAACAGAAAAACAATCTATATCTCTTTCCCTGTATTCACTTTTAGTATTTATTTTCAATGAACAAATAACTTTATGCTAGTAAATTATGTAACATCTCCTGAGATGAATAAATAAATGACGTAATAAACTCTCCTTATTATCCCCTGGCAAGTATTGAAGTTTCGTTCATTGAAAATGAAGTTTATTCACTCAACTGACTCCAGCCCACTTATTATTAGAGTCATTGTCAAATTGCGCATATTAGTCCAGTATTTCATGCTAGCTGTGGGGTTGTTAGTAACTTAAGTATCTCCACTTTATATCCTGCTGAAGTAACCTTTAACCTTTAATTTATTTTTCAAATGAATAATATTTGTTTTCTTTTCAGTCATAATAAAAAAAATTAATTGCTGATGGAAGCGGTTGATTATCTTTCATTCATTGTGAATTACAACTCAAACTGTCTTGTATTATACGTACATTCTTCTTTTTCTTTTTCTTTTTCAAAGCTTTTAAATTATTTGTACGTCCATTCATAAACTATTGTGCTTTTCGGCTATAATGTGTCTCCAATCAAAATCCAGCTCCCACACAGAAAGAAAGCAGTCAGGAGACAAATGTAGTCGACACATATGTCATCATAGCTTTTAGTTTGCACGTTGAGATTAGTTAAAGTTAATTCATGCTGTCCCATTTATTAAACAAAGAAAAATATTAAGTTAGCTAAGGATTAATAATTTATGGAATCATTAATTTTATTTAACTAATTATACGTTTGTAATCGGGCTATATGCCAAAGAAACTGCTATATTGAATAGCTTGTATTTCGTCCATGATACCGTCCTAAACTCGTCCTTGCCATTGTGTCATCGTCATTGTATTGTTATTGTTGTTGTTTTCAAAGGGACTATTATTTTGGATTATCGATGATCAACAATTTTCCTTTAGTAAATCACAGACACAAATAGACCCTTCACAATTTTATTATAGGACAAATTAGCCCCTTGATTGATGGTTTTTTTTTCATCTATCTTTTATTTTACAAATGAACAATTAGCATACAATATTTTCACTCTTATCACGAATTTATCTAGCATTTGTGATAACGCCCCATTGAGCATTAAATTGTAGAAATGGGCTAAAACTCGACTCAAGAGGTAGAATTGTCTGCACCAATATTGTGTAGATTGGAGACGTGGGGACTGCAAACAAATTCCTAGCGAAAGCAAAAAAAAAAAAAAAAAATTAGAGTTACCGGCCCCACCACTGAACAATGGCAAGTATTGATAGACATGTTGAATACTCATAAAACAAATGAGAAAATGACAGGTAAATGAAACACCTTGGTTTGGAAAATTGATTTTGGAGCATCTAACCATATGACAGGATACTTTGAAGAGGTGCATGACTTGAGGAACATACGGAGTTGTCCCGTGAAACTTCCTGAAGGGCAGCAAGTTGTTGCAGCTAAAGAAGGAACTGTGCCACTTGAAGGGGGCAGTGAAGCTTAAGAATGTTCTCTATGTTCCAAAGTTAAATTGCAGCTTGATATCAATGTCATAACTAATAGATGATTCAGATTTTACTTTGCATTTTACCAAACAGTTGTGTTGCACAGGATTTCACTTTGAGGATACTTACTGAAGTGGGTGAATGGAAGGAATGGGCTCTAATTCTTCAATAGAATTCAAGAAGCAAAAGTATTTAAAGATGAAAGAGTGAATCGAGAATAACTCTGACATAGAAGATTGGGCCATCCGTCTTAGAAGATCTTGTAGTTAGCTACTTGAATTGGTAGAGATAAAAATTTAGATTTGTCAAATAAAGCTTATGATATTTTCCTTAAAGCAAAGCAAACTTGAGAAATATTCCCAATTCCCATTGAGCTATCACAAAGCGGAGGGTGCATTTGAATTAATTCATTGTGATTTATGGGGAGCATATAGGAAGTCGTCCTCATGTGGTGCCTTCTATTTCTTGAAAATAGTAGATGATTTCTCATTGGCCATCTAGATTTATTTACTAGTTGATGAAAGGAAAGTGGGTTGAACGTTGTTGAATTCCTTCGTGTTAATTGAAATACAATACAATACAATAAACAATTGAAAATCTTTAGAAGTGACAATGGGATAGAATTCAATTGCATGAAAAATTATTTTTTTTGATTGTGGAATTATTTTTCAAACATCATGTGCAGTAACGCCGCAAAAAAATAGGAGAATTGAAATGAAACACCTCCACATTTTGAATATGACAAGAGCCTTGCGATTTCAAGGAAATCTTTCTATAGATTTTTGGGGCGAGTGCGTGATGGCTGCAACTTATTTGATCAATTGCACACCATCTCAAGTATTAAGCGGAAAGATTCGGTGTTAGATGTTGTTTGGACAAGAACCTTCATTGAAATACTTTAGAGTGTTAGGTTGCTTATGCTACGCACATAATCAAGGAAGAAAAAGAGACAAATTTGCCAGTAGAAGCAGAAAGTGCGCTTTTGTTGGGGTATCCATACTGCAAGAAAGTGTGGAAATTGTTTGATTTGGAAAAGTGAGAGTTATTTGTTTCTCGGGACATTGAGTTCGTTGAGTTAGTTTTCCCCTTTTCTCAAGCCTTTGTGTAACAACCTAGGTCATAGAGTCCGTCCCTAGAGCCCAAGTTGGTTTCAGAGACGCACTGCAACGCGTCTAGCGCGCTCCAGTGCGTCAGAAGCAGCGAGGAGTTGCAGCGCCCTTAGCACACTCCAACGCACTGCTACTGATCAGCAACCCTAATCCGAGCCCCTTGGCCAAAGAAGGACTCGACCTGCCCTTTTGGCCACCTTTCCGTCTATAAATAGAGCTCTCCCCTCCCCCTTTCAACTCGTTCAAAGCTTCAAACTCTTCTCCTCCCTAGTGTGGAGTTCTTGCTCCATTCTAACTAACTGTAGTATAACGCATACATAACCATCTATCATACCACTACCTATATCCAAAATTTTTCAAACCCTACACCAAAACCCAAACTCAAACAATCCCAAAACCATAGCCAATACAAATAAACCACCCAAATGGCCCAGAGACAACTCCCGAGCCAAAAAACACCAAACTGTTCTAAAGTCCTATGGCGTATTGTATTTGATTCCAATACTTCTCAATTCTCTTAATTGTGTTTCTTCATTTTAAAATTCTGTTCTATAAAATAAACTCTTCATTTTGCTTCATTGCTAGGCTATAACAAATTTTACGCTCACTTTTAAGGTAGTTATGATAAAAAATCAAATAAGTTTAGTGATGTATTTAAATATAATTGGATGATTGTGTAAAATGTTTTATTCTTATAATACATCAAAATTAAATTCATATATACATAAACATATTCATGTTTATTAAATTTTAAAAATTTATTGTATCGCCTGTTAGCACTCAATTTTAACCAGGTCTTTTCTTTTTTGACTTTTAAAATTCAAAAAGATTTTCTTTTATTTAATTTTTTTAATACAAAAATCCAAATAGGAAATATTTTGATTAGGAAATGTTACTTGAACAATAAATTTAGACAACATACATGGACAATAAACAAAAATACAGGTCCATATATATTGTCTAAATTTATAGTTCAAATACCATTACTAACTCATTTTGTTTAGGCCACACTTTGTCTTTTTAAAAGTCTCCATATGTTTGGTCCATACAAAATGTCCACTTTATATTGCTGGGCAGCCCAATGTTTGAGCCCATATCAAACAACATTCATTAAAAATAGATAACAACAAAAAAACAGAAAATAAAAAAAGAAGAAGAAAGAATCAGAAAGGGAAAGGGAACAGAGAAGCAAAAACGCAGCAGTTGTTTGAAAATCATTCACGCACAAAATGGCAAGATTCCTTGATCTAATCCTACCCACCTCTGTACCAAAAAACCAAAACAATCACCAAATTGTCAAAACCTCGTAAAGGCAGAGAAAAAAAGGGAGGAAAATTTGAAAATCAAAGCTTAGATGATCAATTATGAGAGAAAGCCATAGGTGGTTTCTCATCTTGTCAGTGAGATAAATACTTCATGCTACTAAATTTATCTATAAAATAATAATTTAATTATAAAAAATAAAATAAATTAAAGTAACCACCTAAGCGGAATTGGAGAATGTAGCAATTCTGCAACAACATCGGCAGACCCCCGCATCACCGCCCCTGCATCTCTTGACCATTCATGCAACCTTCCGACTGCATTCCACTGCGAGCTCCATAGCCGCCGCTGCACATATGCTCTCTGACTCTCTCATTTGTGTTAAAACCCTTACTCTTGGCATAGATATGCTTCTTTTCCCAAAATCTCAAATCCAAGACACTTCAGAGAATGAACTGAGTTTGCTTGCCTTGTTTGTTTTTTATTTTACAAATTTGAAGTTTAAATCTCTTTTTGCCGGTCGAATTCTCTAGATTTTAAACTTGGGCTGTTTTCGTTTGTGTTGGGCTGGGTTCTCTTTTTATCTTTTGCAAGCTTCAACTCTTTTGGGCCATTGTGTTAAAGGATTGATAAAAATTAAAACAAAGGATTACTAAATAAAGATTTGTTTCCAAAAAAAATAAAAACACGGATTGTGAATGCTTGGGTCAACAATTTTATTTTTTATATTGTGATCTTAGCTGATCCTTGTTAACTCTAAATTTTTGACATTGTAACTATGACATCTTGATATTCTAGAACTTTCAAATCAAACAGTTTCAGAAACAAAACAAAAATAAAACATTACATTCTAAAAATTAAAATCAACCAACTCAGATCCGTACTATAAAGAATTATATGGCTATAAGTTCCTTGTTGCATGAGGGGTCGGGGTACGTAAGAGTGCAAGTCAAATCAAAATTAAGTTTTAAAATATTTTGTTTCACTTGCAAGTATTTTTTTTTCTAATCAATTTGTGAACATTTTTTTGGTAAAATAAACATTTTTAAAGGTTATTAGTAACATGCACAATCAATTAACGTAACCGTCTTAATATGGATGTCCTATAGGTGCTATGAGATTAAGTTCCTACATTTTTTTTATGCGCAACCGACTCTCGAATCTTGATATGATTTTTGCAGATATTTTTTTTTAAAAAATAAAAGGGATTTTCGATGTTTTTCAATTTAAATAAATATTGCTGACAACTCCATTAAAAAATAAATAAATTTTAATTTTTCGCCCTCTATCGCAATCACTGTCATGATATTGCGATGTCTATATCAAATTGCATCATTAGCTTTTAACCCATCAAAAACAAACTTTTTAGAATTTTCATATAAAAGAATCTTTATATATAACTAGGGTTTAGGGTTTAAAACACATTAATAATCTCATTCACTTAACTCCTCACATGAATCAACCCACGAAGCCCAACATACAAATTTGATTCCTTGCATCAAATCGAATCAAATAACTTGGTTGCCTCCATTACTAGAGTGTCAACAAATCTTATACATACATACACACACACATACATATATATATATATATATATATATATATATATATATATATAAATAAATAAAGAAGGTTGCGAGAATTAGAAACGTATTAAAGGAATCATCCACACTTAATATTAATACAATAAGACAATCAAAGGCAAATGAAGATTGCACCCTTGATTCAAACATCATTAACTCCTTAGTCACTTAGCACCAAGAGAGGCGCCACTTGAAATAACTCCTTGGCCTCAATATACATATAAACAAAACAACAATGTTAAATTAAAATGATACAATAAATAATATGCTTCATTATTCTTAAATATATCAGATTCAAAATATTTTAAAAATCATAATGGAAAAACTGCTCAAATAAAAATAACGAAATTAATATGGATTTGAAGATGATTCAAAATATGTCAAATAAAATATAATTACATAAAATAAAATATAACTGAAGAATTAAAAAAATTCTATGATATAGTTGATGAAAATTCTTTCAAGAGTTAATTAAAAATTGGTATTGCAATATTATTAGGAAAAAACTAATAAAATTTCTTAATTAATATACAATTTTATTTTTAATTTTTTAATTAATTAGAATTAATATGGGAGAGACACGTCAGCAATAATTAATGTTAATTCTATCACCTTTATCTAATAATATATATAGGATTATCATCATCATTATTTATATAACCAAAACTTTGATGAATTTTTTTTATCAATTATTATATAATTTAAATTTTAATTCAATTATTTAATTAATTAGAATCAACTATAAAATGTCACGTTAGTAGCATTAATTTTAAATTTTATGTATTTTATATAATATATTTAGCTTTTTGTATTTATATATTATTATTTATTATTAACTTTACTACTAATATAGCCATTGGGAATTTTCAATTGTTTATTGATCACATTATTAACTGTCAAATAATACCCTTCACATTACTTTTATTACTTAAATTTATGTTTTGTTATTTTGTCATTTCACATCTTATGTTTTTATAGTTTTAGTCAATTTATTTAAAAAAAAAAACAAATTTCAAAAGCAAGTTTTTTTTTTGTTTTAGTTTTTGGCACCCAAAGGGTACCATCCCCTCTAGTTGTTATTATTATTAGGATTGCTCATGGGTCGAATTAGGTCTGACCTGACCAACATGTCAATCCGACCGACCAATCCGATGGGTAGATCAGTTGGATCGGATTACTACTTTTCAACAAGGTTATCCGATCCGACCCAATCCAATAGTAAACGGATTATTATTGTGAAAACTTGTCTCTTAACTCTTGATTAAATAGTATAGTATTAATTTTTTTAAACTCAAATTTAAATTAACCTTTTCATGTCCCCATTCTTTTTTCTTATCCCAACCTCTAACTATGCCCATTGTTGTCAGATTGTCTGACCACCACGACCCACATCTTCACGTCGTTCAGACCATCACTAACCATTGAATAGCCACTACATAGCCGCTTTGCTACCCTCATCGTCGCAAGCTCATATCTTCACCACCGCGAGCACAACACCCCTGCTTCTATTGTGGGTTCTGCAGCCTGAGAAAACGAGCAACCCATTTGTTGCTGCTACTATAATTTATGCCGCTAAACTTCTAGTGGAGGTCACCCCAAGAGGCAGAGATGCTACCATGGCCATGGATCTAGCCGAAGCCAACGAAGCCCAGAAACTAAGGCAGGAGACATTGAAGGCGATGAGGAAGATGGACCACAAGAACTTTGGCTTGTGATGTCTCAGTTGAACCTGGCTTAATGAGGAAGAAGCAGTATTTAATTTGAGGTTGAAAGGGGTCTCATATTGTTTTTGCAAAAGACAAAAGAGGATGGATTTATCATTTAGGTTTTTTTTTTTAATTTATTCGGTCGAGTCGGGTCTGGTGAATCCGAATTTTTTGAATCTGCCATCCAACCCTTTTCATGGTTCTTATTTCAGGTCATTCGACTTGCCAATCGACTCGACTCAATCAGTATGCATTGAATTGGACAGATTTTGTAGATTTCGCGGGTTGACCCGATCCATGAGCAGTCCTATTCATCATCATCATCATCTATAGTAACTAAAACTTGGATGAACTATTTTTAATCAATTATTATACATATTAATTTTTAATTTAATTAATTAATTATTTTGCAGATTTTGCGGGTTGACCCGATCCATGGGCAGTTATATTCATCATCATCATCATCTATAGTAACTAAAACTTGGATAAACTATTTTTAATCAATTATTATACATATTAATTTTTAATTTAATTAATTAATTAGTTAGAATCAACAATAAATCGATATGTCAGCCACATTAATTATAAATTCTGTGTGTTTTATATAGGATAGGAAGAATAGGATATAAGATAGGATAATATAGGATAGGATAGGATAGAATAGGATGTAAGATCATCAACATCGTTGTAGGTACTTTTGGGAACTACTTCCATCCCTAAAGTAGTTTTTGAAAAAATTCCACATCTAGTGTAGTCTTTTCACTAGTTTTGTGAAAGAGTAATCACAAACATCTCCTTCACTTTTGCCTATATAATAATATTATATTATCATCATTATTTTTATAATCTATATAACCAAAACTTTGATGAATTTTTTTATCAATTATTGTATAATTTAATTAATTAATTATTTAGAATCAACAATAAAGTGACATGTTGACAGCATTAATTGTAAATTCTATGTGTTTTATATAATATAAATATATAGGATACAGGTTATAAGATATAGAATTTTAAATTCATAATGTAGGAAACTGTTCAAACAAATATAACCAAATTAATATGGACATGGGGAAGTTTGAAAATATGTCAAATAAAATATAATTACATAAAACAAAATATAATTGAGGAATTAAAAATAAATTCTATGATACGGTTGATGAAAAATCTTAGGGAGTTAATTGAAAATTGGTATTACGTTATTATTAGGAAAAAAAAAACTAACAAAATTTCTTAATTAATATACAATTTTATCTTTAATTTTTAATTAATTAGAATTAACATGGAAGGGACACGTCAGCAGTAATTAATGTTAATTCTATCAACTATAATATATTATTATTATTATTATTATTATTACTATTATTATTATTATTATTATTATTATTATTATTATTATATAACCATAACTTTGATCAATTTTTTTATTATCAATTATTATATAATTTAATTTTTAATTTAATTAATTAATTAATGAAAATAAAAAATAAAATCTCATGTCAGTAGCATTAATTGTAAATTTTATCTGTTTTCTATATTTATTTATTTCCCATCATCATCATCAGTAGTAACCAAAACTTGAATGGACTTTTTTTTAATTAATTATTATATAATTTATTTTTTAATATAATTAATGAGAATCAACAATAAAGCAACAAAAGCGAGTAGAAATGGTCTAGTGATGAAGAGTTTAGGTAATATGCACGAGATTTAAGGTTCAAATTTCGGCGTCGCTATTGTAATTTCATATGAAAAAAAAATAAAATGACACATCACCGACATTAATTGTATATTCTATGGATTTTATATAATAGATATCTAGGATAGGATATAGGATACATGAGTTTGGATATAGGATATGATGTTATTATTATCATTATTATTATTATCTATATAACCAAAACTTTGATGAATTCTTTTATCAATTATTATATAATTTAATTTTTAATTTAATTAATGAGAATCAACAATAAAATGTCACGTCAGTAACATTAATTATAAATTCTATGTTTTTATATAATATATTTAGCCTTTTGTATTTATATATTAGTATTTATTATTATTATTATTATTATTATTATTAGTATTTATTGTTTATTGTTTATTGTTATTAACTATAGTAACCAAAACTTAGTGAACTTTTTTTAATCAATTATTATACAATTTAATATAATTAATTAGTTTGAATCAATTATAAAGTGACACATCCACAACATTAATTGTAAATTCTCTGTGTTTTATAGATATACTAGTGTTTAGACCCGCGCTATGTGCGGGTAAACATCTTTCATGGACAATTGGTCTATTAATATGTCATATTAGATCATGAAATGATAACAAAATTTGATGAATTTAGTTGTAAAAATTATCAAAAATTGATAAATCAAGTGGGAAGGTGAGAAACCACTTTGTAAATTACCATCTATTACCATATACAAAAAAAATAGTATTTAAAGCTATAACACAGAGAGTTCGAATCATACTAACACATGGCAATTAACCAGCCTTTTGCACAGAAACATTATGATACACTGCTTCAGATCAGTAATCTTGAAGATGCATGTATCATTTGCCTTTAAGTTTTTTGCCTCACAAAAATCCTTCTATCCACAACCTCATTTAACCTGGTTTGACTTTGAATAATTTAACTTGTAAGGGTAAAGACATTCCTAACCTCTACGCCAAACCCGCAACAGCCAACTACCACTGAAACCATAACTAAGTATAGCACGTGTACCGGAGTAGTACGTTTTGGATCCTGGAGCTCCGCGGAGGACTATGATTGGACGGGGCGGGTACCTGCAAGGACTCCGATGCTTAAGTCAGTAGAGGTTCGAGATGTTGGTCAAAAGTAGTGATTTAGAGTCTGAGAGTTTACCTGGTAGGCTGGCCCTGTTTATATACCTAGATGGCATCCGCGATTTCCTCAGTCCCGCGGATATCCTTCCTGTTTGCCTCCGAGGATCGCGGAGTGATGTCTGCTGGGGAGAGTGCATTATGGGGGCGTGATGGCAGCTGATTGATTTGGAGTCGGTTCGGGTTGCGCTGGCTCTGTCGGGTCATTCCGCAGGTTTGGGCCTTTATTATCTAATTGGGTTGCGCTTGTGGGCTGATCGTGGGTGGTCCGCAGAATGGGCCTTTGAGGCCCAGCCCGTAACAGGAGCCCCCTAACTCGGGGCACAGAGTGTAACTTTGCGGTTCGAGTTAATTTATTCCCGCGGAGACGATGAGTGATGCTCGGGGGCATGACGGTTGGGTTTGAGCTTTTTTGGGGGATTGTGCGATTGAACGGGGGTCACGTCTAGGGTTTTTAGTCCGCTTGATTGCTGCCACGTGTGTTGGTTTTTGGGCGTTTTGTGTAACATCCTA
>QANU01088612.1:0-18205 GCA_003254905.1 Nissolia schottii
CCTTGTATATGCGATATGTAAAAAAGTATAAAATTTTTATTAATGACTAGGCTGTGTACCGTTCGGCATTCGGGCTCGTTAAAAACCCCCAGGTAAACCTGGGTTGGGAAAAGAGTACCCTCTGGCCGAGCTTTACAATGTTGAGCTTAAATGTAAAATTTTTAGAGGTTAATCGCATTCCAAATTCACAGTACCTCCATTCCTTTCATTGTCCTTAGCTTATATGTTCCCCTTCCTATGACTTCTTTCACTTGATAGGGTCCCTCCCAGTTTAGGGCTAACTTTCCATGTGCAGGTGTTGGAAGCCCTATGTCGTTTCTTTGAAGTACTAGGTCCCCCTTGTTGAATTTTTTTGGAACAATTTTTGTATTGTAGCGCTTGATTACTCTTTGTTTAAGCACTTATTCCCTAACGTGTGCTTCTTCACGGAGCTCGTCGACCAGTTCCATTTCTTCAGCCGTTCTAGGATGGTTTCTTTCCTCCGAGTATAGGGTGACTCGGGGGGATTTCACCTCCAATCTCTATAGGAATCATAGCGTCTATCCCGTAACAGAGGCCAAAAGGGATACTCTCCTGTAGCAGATTGAGGGGTTGTGCGGTACGTCCATAACACGTGCTCTAAGTGTTCCGGCCACGCTCCCTTGGATTGCTCCAACCTTTTCTTCAACTCCATTAGGATGACTTTATTGGCAGCTTCCACCTGACCATTGGTCTGGCGGTGTTCTACTGAGGTGAAATGCAGTTTTATCCGGAGTCCTTGTAGGAACTCCCTGAACTTGCCTTTGGAGAATTGCTTCCCATTGTCAGAAGTTAATTATAGCGTGGGGAATGCCAAACCGTTAATGATATTCTTCGAGATGAACTTTTGGCATTGGGAGGCAGTGATGGCTTCCCCTACTCCTTAATGGGTTGAGGCCTCTATGAGCCTTTTTGGGAAAGTGAGCTTCTCTTCCTCCGTAGAGGGTTAGAGCTCCCTGAACCCTTGGTTTTTAGCCTGTAACACATATATTCATTTCTCCCTCCATTTTTATTTTTCGTCTTTTTCAATTTCTCTCTCACACATATCCATTACAAGTTTTATTTTCCGTGAGTTCCTCCCAATCATCGACGTTCGTTTGCGCTGCTGGTGAATTTCTCCTTCTTAATCTCACAAGTATCTCCTCATTTTATGATTATCTCACAAGAAATCTCACGCTAGTGTGCGATTTGGTGTAGGTTTGCGATTCCTGCAAATCATTCTAACGAAGATCGCTCATTGAGCTCTGTCAATGGCTCCTTCCATTTTTTGAGCAGGCATTGTAAGTCTCAACATCCTCTATATGTTCTAATTGATCACTTGCTTCATGATCTATATGTTCTTTCTATTTATTTGACATGATCTCAAAAACTGTCTTTGCTACTTCAATTTTCTTCAGTTTTCCTCAAGCTTCAATTCCAGCTGAGCAGTCCTCAATCTGGCTAGCTTAGACAATCTAATTTCTATATCACATACTATTTGGTGTGATTTCTATTCTTACAATTCATGCTTCGTGGATTTCGTTTTTTTAAAAATAAATTTTATAATTTGTGATTGATTGGTTTTCTTTTTTATGTTGTTGTTTTTTGGTTGTGTGATTGATGGGGGGTTGAGTATCTGGAACTCTTTAGGATTGTGTCAATGTATTTTCACTTAATTTTAAGAAAGGTATGTTATTTACTCAAATTTAGACGACAAAAAAAAGAGAGACTTGCTCCAAGGTTAAAAGATAAAACTTTGGACTAATAGAATATTTATAAAAGCATTTACAAAATAAGTGTAAACGGTACGCTGGCTACCATATTTTAATCCTCATCTACTTACTATGTGCTTGTCCATAGCAGCTTAGGAAGCTACAACTTGTAACATGTATATGTTAATTAATTTCCATAGCTATGCGAGGCTTTTGGTAGGTCAAAATCCAAGAGGGCTTGTCATGCATTATGCCATTCTAGTTCTAGTGATGCAATGAAAAGCTAAAACTAGACGGCATTGCAATGAATACTCAACAAATTGTGGGGGTGATCGTGAAAGAATTAGTTATATAATTTTCTTCCGCAGTCTCACTAAACTAGGCAATGGTGACGCATATTTGAATTAATTGGACACAACTTTATACATTAATTAGCGGTGAACCATGTTGCAAAATCCTACAAGTAAAAATTGACTTGTCTCGCCATTAGCGGCCACGTCAGCACCATTAACTCCCATCCAGCTCCACGGATTAAAAACAAACTTTCAACTTTCGCAGGGACTAAAACTTTTATACAGGGACTAAAACCAAACTTTAAAATTTTACAGGAACTAAAAACATAATTAACCCTAAAAATTAATTGTATTTTAAGATTTTAAGATACTGATTGCATTTATTTTTAATTTTATCTAATACTCCATATGTTCTGTTTTAACTATTCAAAACCAAACATTGAATATAGTAAGGTAAATAAAAAAAAACATTTTGGTATGTATAAAATAATATAAATTGACAAAATGATCTCTATATAAAAAGACAAATTATATTCTCTTCACATCCATTATACTTTATTAATACTCCACTACACTAGGGTTATGAATGAAAAAAAAAGATAATTATACTTAAATATTTTAATGGACAAATATTTTAAAACCCTAACATTATAAAAAAGAACAATTAAAACAAGTCAAATGAAGTAATTAATTAGGAAGACAAGTTAAAAAGATATAAGATCACTCGTTTGCTACGTCACACATATATAAACTTTATTTTGTGGCAAAACAATACAATATCATCTTCTTGTCTTCTTTCAGTAATATTATTTGCTATGAGTAATATTATATCATCCTAATCATCTTCCTAACTAATAAACGAAATAAGAATTAATTGTATTTTAAGATTTTAAGATTTTAAGATACTGATTGCTTTTATTTTAATTTTATCTAATACTCCATCTGTTTCGTTTTAACTGTTCAAATGAACATACTAAGGTAAACAAAAAAAAACATTTTGGGGTGTATAAAATAATATAAATTGGCAAAATTATCTCTATATAAAAAGACAAAATATATTCTCTTCACATCGATTATACTAATAATAAATACTCCACTACAACTAGGGTTATGAATGAGAAAAAAAGATAATTATACCTAGATATTTTAATGGACAAATATTTTAAAACCCTAACATTATAAAAAGAACAATTAAAACAGGTCATATGAAGTAATTAATTAGGAAGACAAGTTAAAAAGATATAAGATCACTCGTTTGCTACGTCACACATATATAAACTTTATGCTGTGGCAAAACAATACAATACCCAAATTGAAGTCGGCGGCATAAGTTAGACGCCATGCATGTAATTGTATATATAGAATGAAAGGGTAAACTTGAAGTTGGAAATATGGAATTCATAAAAACAAAAAAATTAAGATTAAGATGCCCACGTAGTTATTACAAAGAAAGATCAAGTCAACAAATAAAAAATAAAAAAAGGGAAGAAATATATAAGACTTACTTTCATAATTGTTGGCGCATTTTTTACTCCTTATTCGGCAACTTCCACCTGCTGGTGCCTTCCCGTGTATTAATAAATAAAACCTTAAGAAAAATTTAATGGGGCTAAATATTTTTTTTCAGATATATTAGCAAAGAAATCAACAACTCTTACACGAAGTAGCGATTAAGGACTCTACTACATGAAGATATCAACAACAGGACATCAACTCAAGTACTCCACGAAAAAGACAGAATATGCATGTTCCTTTACATGAGTAATGCGACTCTTTAACTTACCCAGAAAAAGACAACCACTTCATATATGTTGCTTAAAGAAACGAAGATAGAGACGTACCGGTAGTGGTGATGGAAGAAGCACTAGGAAATGATGCAAGAACAAAAGAAGCCATCCCAGAAATATTCAACAAAACAGTTTCTGTCTATCGAGATTAATTACTCATCAGATGTCCTTAATTTGCTAAACTATTTAACAAACGGATGGTCAACTAGGCGCCCCTTTCCAATTGTCATACACAATAATTTAATTTTTTTGATTTATCAAAAAAATATAATTTATTGTTTGGAGTCATGATGAAAGATACTCTTTTAATTTTTTAACGGTTTTGTTTTATCTTATGTTGCATGAGACGTGAGATTATTTAATAAATAAAATAAATTTAATAATTAAGTAATTATTAATAATATAACGTTCTTCTTTCGGAACCAAAAGTTTTATAAAGGTACCAATACCTCTTTATATTTTAATACTCATGATTTATTTTCAAGTTTAAAATAATAAATAATTAAAGTTAGTGAACACATGATTAATTCTTAGTCATAGATAACTATAGGATACCATAATAAGACTCATAATATAATTAAAATTTTAAAAACTATAATATACAAAATAAAAAATATAATGTTGTGATATATTTCTAATTGATTTGGTTTGTTTGGATGTCAGCGAATTAGATTCTTGAAATCAAATATCCATGCAAGTTAACATATCTGGCGAATGGGAGCCTAACCTACTTATTTATACGCCATTGACTTGGAATTAATCAAACTAGCAAATATACGTCTTGGAATGTACTCACCCTTTTAATATATTTTAATATAGAGCCAAAACGAGTGCAATGATGGTACATAGAGATTAAAGATATGGGACGGATAAAAACCGCCTCTCTGGTATGACTTAGGAGACGTTTAATGCGATGCATTGCGCTGCGCTGAATTTGGGTCACAAAAATGTTTAAAGACAAATTTGAGAAGGCTTACGGCTTCTAGAAATTCAGCAAAGTGGAGAGTCGATGCACAATGGTCGATCCGCAACCCTAGGCCTACACTCCACGAGACAGAGAATGATAACATTCTTAATTTGTTAATTTAATTATTTGGTTTAATTTTATTCAAATTAATTTAGTTTACTAAAATAATATATATTTAATAAAATGCATACCTGAGACTTGGGCAGGCCTCTCTCTGAGTTGGAGGTCTTTTGGTATACTCACTTAAAGAAGGATGAGAGGGGTGAGAAGATTGTTTGGGTCGATTCCCAGTCTGAGAATGTAACAACCCGACTTTTTCCTTTAGTTAAAATGCTATTTAGGGAAGAATTAAAACTATAATAAAAAGGAAAATGTGAGATTAAATAAAATAAAATTCAAATATTAATTCTATCTCTGTAATATTAGTTAAAAATAATCCTTTGACGATCTTGCGACGTCCGGTGACGTTTGGATCGAAATTAGGGTTTTATTATAATTTCTTTACGACTCATAGGAGTCTGTAAAATATATTAATATGAAATTAAATGTAAGAATATGTCATCTAAGATTTTAATATTTACCAGGATAATTAATAGGTCACAACGGTATGCCCGGAATATTTTTAGGACGTCCGGACATAAACAATTAATGAACAAACATAACCTAAAATACACTAAGGGCAAAATAGGAAATATACATGGCCCATGGACTAAGAAAAGCCACGGCAGCCCTTCCTTCCCCATGCAAACCGAAAACACACACACATATTCTCCAAGTCTTTCATTTTCATTTTCTCCTAAATTCCTAAACCTAAACCTCACCTAAGCTCCATCAAAGTTCAACCATCATCTCTTGTTCTCATCCTCAATCACTCTCAAATCTCTCAAGAAGGCAAGCTAGCATTAAGGTTAGGAAGTTCTCTTCAAGTGGAAGCAAGAGAAACAAGCTCCAAAACCCTAATCTTCCATAACCTAGGGTTTTACTCTTTCTTGACAAAGAAACTCAAGGAAGCTTCAAGTTCACCTTTCCATCATTCAAATTCATTTCTAAGCATCTAAGGAGGACAAGCAAGGATAGTTGGTGAGTTCTCATCTCTTGGTGACAAGCCAAGTTTCCATAATCCATAATTGCCCTAATTATGTCAAGATTTCACTTTAGGTCAAGAAGGCTTCAAACAAGCAAGCAAGGCTTGATTTTTTCTTCCTTCTAGCATCAACAAGTCCTTGAGGAAGTGGATAACCCTAGTTCCTCACCTCTTTGATGGTGGCTAAGTGTTATTTGTTTGTATGTGTATGTAGGTGAATTATGAGCTTATGGACATAATTGTTAGAAATGAGGTTAGGACTTAGGAAGACAATTCTAAAGGGTCTTGTGACCTGGATTAGATGTGGTTATTGTGCTTGAATTATGTGTGAGACTCATGTAGGGTTCCATGGAAGCAAAGGGGAGAAAATGGAAGAAATGAGCAATTCGGTTTTCATGTCTCGCACAGGGGCCGCTGAGCGAGGTCTCAGGCGCCGCTGAGCGAGACAAGACTTACGTGGAAAGTGAAAAAGATATTTTTAAAGTAAGGCGGTGGAAGAAAATTCGGGAAAGTTTCAGCAGCTAGGCGATAAGGTCAGTACCGCTGAGCGATACAACCTTTATCGCCGAGCGCTAAGGTTCAAACCGCTGAGCGAACCTCAGTTTTCGCTGAGCGGCTTGAGACTAAAGAAAGCTTATGGTACCCTCTTGAGGCTCATAGTATGGTACTGATACTGTAATGATGATTGATAGCTGAATTGGATGCACGTATATGTTGTATGTCATGAAATAGTAATGATTATGCATGTTAATTGTACTTTATGATGAAATCTGTGATATGTTATGCATTCATGAGACACTTAGTTAAAGACATGATAATAAACTCAGAGATAAGTAAAGATGCTGAAATGAACCATAGGGAAACCAGTATGCCATGCTGCAGGTACCATTAATGCTGCTGAACCAGGGCCAATGCCCAATGCTGCTGAATAAGGGCCAATGCCCAATGCTGCTGAAACATGGCTATATGCCACATGCTGAAAAGGGCTAAATGCCCAATATTGAAAAGGCTATATGCCCATGCTGAAAGTCCGTGATCACGTGAGCCACTATGATCCCACTTCAGGAGATCGAGACATCCTGAATGTGGAAGCCCGCCACAGGTGGTGTCGAGATGGCATACCTGGAGGTGTGCGGTTACCACGACTATGCATTGTGGAAAGGGGGCAAGCTTAGGTGGGGGTACAATATCCGCCCACTGTCGACGGGTCCCGAGGGGGCACACGACAGGTGGAAGCCCACCGCAGTAAGGTCCAGACAGTGTCGGCCTATACTGAGGGTGTGAGGTTATTCCGTCATACTAGTGTCAACAGAGGACATTACTATGGTGGGAATAACACCTATTCTGTTATGCTGCTGTATTCTGTTACGCTGCTATATGCTGCTATGCTGTCATAGTCTGTTATGCTGTTACATTCTGTCATGCTGTTTTATTCTGTTATTCTGCTACATTCTTTTAGACATGTTATGCTGATGATTTTGCTGCATGTATTCTGCTGAATTGTGTTATGTCTGTATTGGATGATTATGTGATGAACACTCTGGTGATTCTGTTATGCTAAATGTACTCTGGTTAAATGTTGTTACTCAGTTTGGTTGGAATGTATAATCTGCTGTTATGCCGTACCGTCAAAGAGCACGCTCAAGACGGTTTTTCACGAAATGTTAATCAGCACGAGAATGTAGTAAACAAGAGTAGTTCCCAGATCACCTAATGAAGTTAAAGCCGTTCAGATAGGCCAGAAAATAATTGATAGGATGTTTAGTTTGTATGTTCACTTAGAGATCTCTGAGCGGCCTGAAGTCCGACATAATCTGATGTACGACTCAGGAACTAAGGTTATTCCCACTGAGAACCTACCGTTCTCATTCCCCCCTGTTTTATGACTTCAGGTATCGAAGATGATGAATCCTATTTTGAGGATGCAGAGGAGCCGCCAGAGGAGCCATGAGCGGCTATGGCTGGATGAGCTTAGAGAGATATAGTTGTTTAGTTTTGCCAAGGACATACTGAGTAGCATTCCAGTAGTCCTTGTATTTTGATGCTGTGTATTATGGATTCTGTATGTGACACTTTGATCTATGTACATATTATGTATACCTTACACTATGTGACTTTGTATGGTGGACCCACTGGATGTATATTACATGTTCTATTTATAACAATGTCATCCGCTTTGTTATATTTGTTTTATTCCAACGCATGGCTCTAGTTTAGTACTACTGTGATACAAGCAAAAGTTTAAAACGAGTCCTTATTTGATTAAGCAACGACTATTTTCAAAAGATAACTATGGACTAAGGTATTCCGACCAAGTAGACAACAACCTAGTGAGCTTTGTTTACTACGTACGGGTAAACAGTTAGCTAGGGTGTTTCAGAGAACATGGTGGTAAGTATTAATTTACTCAATAATTAATTGGTTCATTATATATATATATATATTGAAAATTAAATTGTGTTGCTAACTATGTGAATTTTTGTTATTTTGCGTATAGACTACGTTCGAGCATAGGCTGGATGAGGCGAGATCACAGCAAGCTCAAGGCCTTGGCAAGGATGAAGGTGGAGCTGACAACGTCCCAAAAATTGATGAGTTACGCGTTATGATTGGAGGTTACCGACAGTATGAATAAAAACTGTATGGCTGAGGTGCACTTCTCTTTTAGACGAACATGAGAGGGGAGGTAGAGGATGATTGAGGTCTGTTGCCATGCCCATTAAGATGACGTTCGTCGCATTGTTCGTGCCCTCAATGCTAAACTGCACATCCATGCCATGCAGCTACAGTAGGAGGTGACCCACCTTCAAATAGAGATAAAAACACAATAGAAAAAGGGGAAAAAAATGAAGATGAAGAAAAAGATGACTTTAGTCTTTCCTACATATGGTCATATCTACAGGTAGACAAATCATCACTACCACCCGACTTCTCCTTATCTAACAACCTAGAGGATGATATTGAATTTCCAACACTCCACTTGCCCTGGTAACCACGACACGGGCGATGGCGAGGATTCGACGAGCTTGGATATAGCCCCAATCCAGCCTACCTCGCCACAATGATGACCAATTTTGATTTGCTTTTTTTTAAAAAAAAAATTTTAATGTAATGAATATTGAATTTTAATATTAATTATGTTATTTAAAAAAATGGAATTTTTTTAAAAAATTATACATTTCCAGTGGATATATCTGTCGGTAACGTAAATAATAGTATTATATTATAACTATGTATTGGCAAATATATCCGTCGGTAATTGATAGGTGGAGTTTGTACCTTGTTTTATTATTCTATAATTGAACATTGCATCCTACAAATGTGTGATTTTAATGCTTAATTAATATGTTTTGCACATTATCCTATTTTGTGAGAAATTGAGAAAAGTGCAATTTTAGGGCACAATTTTTTATCTTAGAAATCAATTTGTAGATTTTTCTTTTGTTTCTTTTTGGTTTTCTATTTTAATTGCAGAAAAATAAGATGCCAAGAGGATCAATGAAGATTTGAAGAAGATTAGATAAAATACAAATTTTGAAGAAGAGATTTGGAGAGAATATTTGGATCATAAAATACAAATTTGAATTCAAATTCAAAAATATTTGGTCACACTACAAGAAAACTGGTCATTACCGTCGACATTACCGTCGGTGTTACCATCGATTTTTTACATTACCGTCGGACGCAAGCGAACGGTAAAGGGGTCGATGGTTATCATTTTACCATCAGAAAATGATAACCGATGGTAATTACCGTCGGTATAAACCGACGCAAACCGGTTCACATTTGAGTACATTTGAACCAGATTGCCGTCGGTTTAAAGCGACGGTAATATAATAATATTTTATTCGTATACCACCGTTGGCCGACGATAACCAAAATAGTGGTGCCAACTTTTCCAACCAAAATATTTCAAAGCGGTTACCGTCGGAGTAGCAACCAACCGTAAACTGTGTGCTGAACATGTGGCTGTTTACAATTGATGGTAATTTACTGTCTGCTATGTCCGACGGTAATTTTATTGTTACCGGCGGCTGTTACTGATGGTAAATTGTTCGCGCCCTTTCACCCGAACAATTACCATTCTTGTTACCGTCGGCTAGTGTTTTCGACGGTAATTTGATGCCTTTTTCCCGGTTCTTCATCAGTGAACCGGTTACCGTCAGTACTATCTTATTTTCCAACGGTAATACCGTCAGCTCGTGTCTGATGGTAATGTTAGTGAGGAAGAAGAAGAAGAAGAAGCATGGAGAAGAAAATGGGAAGAAGAGAAAGGAAATTCGTTTAAGTCTTCGGGTCTGAGACATTACCGTCGGACGTAACCGACGGTAAGTATACAGTCTGATGGTGATAATGATGCACAAAAATGCAACATTTTCTTGAAACTATTACCGTCGGACATATTCGATGTTACCGTCGGCTAATTAAAACTGGCCGACGGTAACCAAAAAAGTGGCACAAATTTTTGGAGCCAAATTTTTTATTGCTATTCCGAGGCGGGTACCGTCAGTCATGACTGACAATAACACATGTAATTATTGCTTCGAGAGACATGCTCTGAGTTATTTACTGTCGGATAAAACCGACGATAACGTGTGTGGTGAACACGTGGCAATTTACAATTAGTGATAATTTACCATCTGCTATGTCCGACGGTAATCTTTTTTATTTTCTTTAAATCAAAATCTCAAATGTTTACCGGTGGTAAGTTTGGACGGTACATTTTTTGCGCCCTTTCCTGCGAACAATTACTGTTGCTGTTACCGTCGGCCAGAGTTTTCGACGGTAATCTGATGCCTCTTTCCCGATTCTTTATGAGCGAACCGATTACCGTCAGTACTATTTTATTTTCCGACGGTATTACCGTTGGCTCGTGTCCGACGGTAATGTCTGGACAGTAATAGTCAGTTTTCTAGTAGTTGTCAATATTTTTTGGTATGTTATTTTATATCAATATAGACTCAATTTAATAGGTCAATATTATTTAAAATTTCATCAACGTAGAAAATAGTTAAATTATTTACTTAATATTAATCAATAAAATTATTAATACTAGTTTGAGTTTTGAATTTAACATTAATTAGGATAATTATTAAATATAAAAATGGGCAATAGGAGTGTCAATAGACAAAAACATTAACACAATTGAAAAAAATGGAATTTTTAGAAATATCACAATAAAATTATTGAAAGGGTGTGACATTAATCAATTAGGGCGTGACAATAGTTAGCTCCATAAGTTTATACATTCGTATGCTCTCAATGTCTTGGAATCAATGGTAAAGACTTTTTGGAATTTTTCTTAGTCCACTAAAATTAATTTCTCTTACAAAATATATCAGTTGACATTTCTAATAGATTTTCAACCTTGTAACAAGAGGGGGATTGCTAGTATGAACTCGTACCTTGATAAAAAATAAAAAATAAAGAGTTTTTTTCTTTCTATTTCCACTTGTGTATTTGCTTTTGAGGTAAGTCTATGACTTTGCTCTCTAAAGGAAAAAAAAGAAAAAGAAAAAATCCCTACAAAATAGTCTATTCTTTTCTGAAAACCGTACCATAGAACTAATTAATTGCCTTCTTCTAAATGTATTCAGATGTAATCAAGGTAATTAGGAAAACTGCCAGCATCTAAAATTGGCTAAATTAATATCTCAATGTAAGTTAACAAATTAAGTCCTATATAACACAACCATTTGAGACTAGACCACCATACAATACAATACAATACAATAAAGAGTCTAACCTCAACTTCACCCTCTTAAGATTTGTTGCTGTACCACCAAAACAGAAGCCGAACCAAAAAAATCTTGAGACGAAATGTAGTCTCCCACGGGCCCTAACTCTTCACTTTCACTCCATTCCGATAACTCGGTAATAAGAACCGGGTTTATCCCTCTTTTCCTCCCCACTATCCAAAGATCATAAGCACCATCATTCATAGCTTGAATCGCCGCAAGTGTTTCCTCACCATTCCTAGCCACCACTTCCTTGTACACCACTCTTTCGTTCATCTCATTCTTAACCCAAAACCAAGTCACAATCCCATCATCAAGCTTCTTCTCCATCTCGTTGTCCCCAAAATTGTTGTGAGAGAGGAACCGCACCACGGTGAGCGTCACATCTTGACTCGAGACCATCCTGTCCGCGTAAACGAGAGCCTCTCTAGAATCGGCGCCTCCGAGAAACAGCACGGCAAATCGATGTCCGCGGGCGGGCCACTGGCGAAATGAACTCTCCACGTTATTACCATTATTATTGGTTGTTTCAAGAAGCAGGTCGTCCTTGTCAACGAGGATGGCAATCGAGCAAGGCGCGTGGTTCAACACCTGTGAATTTACATTCCTGACCCCGTGATCGTCTTTCTTGAAAGGCAAGATTATCAAGGAGGCGTCGTGCTCCAACGCAAGCACGCAAATGTCTTGGAACATTGTTTGCTTTGGGGACACAACCGTGAAAAAACTCAGCCTCACCAATTCTTGCTTAATTTGTTGGTAATGCTTGAGGACGTTTATGGTGTGCGTCCATTGGTAAATTGGGGGAACTTCTTGTTTCTCGTGGTCTATGAACAAGGGGCTCGCCCGCCCGACCAGCTCGAACAATCGGAGCGCGTGGACGGAAACGGGGCTAGCTTCGGTTGGGTTCGTGATTTCGAGAAGGTGGATGAGGCCGTTTATGGTTTCGGCATCAAGGATGCATAGCACTATTGAAAGCCTTGTGTCTGGGGGGTTGTGCTGGATATTCCTTCTTTGGCTCACCATGNGAGCCCGTGGACGGAAACGGGGCTAACTTCGGTTGGGTTCGTGATTTCGAGAAGGTGGATGAGGCCGTTTATGGTTTCGGCATCAAGGATGCATAGCACTATTGAAAGCTTTGTGTCTGGAGGGTTGTGCTGGATATTCCTTCTTTGGCTCACCATGTATGGCCTAGTTGGATCATAAAATATGGAGATCAGAGGAGTGATTTCTGCAGTCATTGCTATATGGAGATGGTGAGAGTTGTGAGAAAATGCTCCCATGAACATTGGTGTGATCCTACTATTTTTCCTGAGTCCGTCAGCATAACAGCAGAGCGCACAAACGAAGCAGAAATAAATTTAGCAGTATAACTTTGTGATTTTTGGGGGCTCTGGAGATGCTGTATTATTTTGCATGCACACAAAATTATACAACAGTAAGATAAATTAGGAGTTCTTCGGTTGAAAAACTATATCGAGAATTTATCTTGTCCATACATAATTATCTTTTCTTGTAAAGAAGTAATAGTCCTTGAAAGAATTCATTGTTCGTAATGCAATTTTATAGTTTATAGTACAGAAGCAAATTATAAAAATCAAATGAGAAGGAGGCATTAAAGTAAAAATAATAATAATAATAATAATAATAATAATAATAATAATAATAATAATAAATGGAAATTAGTTATTCTATATAAAGGTTAATTAGTTTTTCTGTGATGGATCCACATAATTAGTTGTTTCTTAAATAATTGAATCAGATTCTATATAAGAGTAGAAAATGCTATAATTTGTTAATATCGTGTGGCATGGTTATAACCTTTGGATGAATGAGTGAATACTATTTTATTTTATCTAAAATATTATAATTTTATGGTCTTCTTCCAGTACTCTGTCAAAATTTAAGGGTATTAGGATGGTTATCAAAATCGCATTTTAACTCGTAAATTCGTATGATTTTACGTTCCTAGGTAGTAAAATCGAGCTGACTCGCATGTAAACTAGTTTCTGGGTAAACTCGGCTGAATTCGGGTAAACTCGTGTAAACTCGCATAAAATCGCGAGTTTACTTGCGAGTTCATGAGTTTACCACAGTTGTGTATACGTGTTTTTTTAAGGACAAAACAATTAAAACGACGTCGTTTTGCGCTTCTCTAAGTGTTTAGATTTAGGTCGTTTGAGTGTTTCAGAGATGTCATTCACAGCTGCACCTGCAATCATGCTCCGTCGCTAATCCATCGTATGTATTTCATCCTTTGCTCAGAGAACTTTCCTACTAGGGTGCGTGGCATCTGCATCGCTATCTGTGCTTTAGTGTTTTGGATTGGAGACATCATCATCACATACTCGCTTCCTGTGATGCTCAGTACTATGAGACTCGCTAGTATCTTCGATGTTTATGTTGTTGTGTGTGTCATCTTGTGGATATTTGTGTTCTTGAAGGTTCCAGAAACAAAGGGCATGCTCCTCGAAGCAGGCTACTTCTGTCAAGAATGAGTGACATTATTGTTCTTTATATACATTTGCTATGTTGGTTGCTCAACACACCACCTCTCATGTGTTGATAGATTTTGTTTGTCATTAATTTTATGTGGAAGAGGATATGTTCTGGTTCAAACATATGTATTATGTATGAATTGAACTTAGAACTCATATATTTCATCTTTATTTGTGTTTTGTCATGGAGTTAAAAGTATTTATGAATTTCAGGTTTTATGTATTAAATATATTTTTGTAGCATAATAGTTTTTTAAGATATTTTTTTAATAATAGGTAAATTCATACTAGTTTATGATCCGAGTTTACGGAGGTTCCACGAATTTACTTAAACTCTTAAGTTTGATAACCTTGAATATATATATATATTCATGAGCAAATGGTTTGATTGCAATAAGTAAAACTAATAAATATTTAATTAAATATTCAAATTTGATAATTTTTTAAGAATATATAAGAATAATAATTAAATATTTTAATCATAATTGTTTAAATAAATTATTTTTAATACATAAAAGTGCTTTTAGAATCAAATTGTCAATCACTACAAATTAAAATAAATGCTTTTGTTATAAATATCTTAACATATAATAATTTATTTATAAATTAATTTTATAAAAAAATATTTTCTTATGAGTTCATTTTACACAAGAATTTAATTAAATTATTTACTCAAACGAGCATAAGTCAAATATCTAAGCATTGAACAAATACAAACACGAACAGATCTCGAGATAAGTTTTGTTGGGTGGCTACGTTATTCTTAATTTATGAATATATTTGCAACATCACACATATTTAACTATAGAAATAAATATTATTTTCTGGTAAAACAATTACATTATTTTGTTGGCTTTAGTCAGCCCTATCCTAAACTGAAGTCGGTAGCATAAACTTGAATTTGAAAATAGAGGATTGAAGAAAAAAATGCCAAAGATTATAATTAGATGCTCGTGAAGGTATTGCAAATTAAAAAAGATAAAGTAATAACAAAGAAAAAGAAATATAGAAAAGACTTACTTGCATAATAATTGTTGGCGCATCTTTTACTCCTCCAGCAACTTTCACCTCGTGTTATTAATCTTGAATGGAAGCAAAAATGATAGCTCTCCCATGACTGAAAGCAGAGAAAAATATCTGATGCATTTCGTTGCTACTGTTTACATGTATATATATACAGGGTGGTGGATCATGATGGTCCACACTTAATATGTCATACAATAAGTTTCCCCTTATTTGACAGCTACAACTAAGCAACTAACCGTAACTAACTGAAAAGGGAAAAGACAAAATGGAATGCTGCATCAGGTGCTATGCAGGTGCTATGTAGCAGCAACCAACAAGCTCAGCTCTCCAAGTTAAAATCATATTACCCCACTGAAACACCATAGCTAATTGTTTACGCTCAAGTNCACTGAAACACCATAGCTAATTGTTTACGCTCAAGTCGCAAACAATGCTTACTAAGTTGTTTTTTGCTTTGGTTGGGTTACTTCTAGCCCCTACTTTTAAGGTTGCAAATAATTCTTACTCAAAAATATGGACCATTTTGAAACTTTTTCATTTTCCTTATTGACGCGGAGGCGCTAATCAGAGTCTTGCATGGAAACATCAGAGTCATAATATTTAAGGAAATCGTAAATATCTTCAAGGTCAGAGTCATTATGATGAAATTCAGATTCAGATTAAATCGGCTTGAACACGAGAGGGTATATCGATAGTATGTCTAGAATTGAAAATAAAGAGTACGTGAAAATTATGTTGAAGGAAATCAAGTAAATCACAGTAGTACCAAAATAATCGACAGTATAAAAGATATAATGATATAAGCTGAAAAACAGGCATAAAACTTACAAAGATAGTCGATTTAAAATTCTTTTGATCTTCAATTCAACAAGATTGCTCATACAAGTTTTATCAGAGGAAGTGATGTCTGTTTTTCGCTCTGCTTTGTAATGAAAGAGAACTCCCAATTTATAGAGCATTGGGGTCGAATACATCCAAATAGTAGTGGAAAACAAAATAATTACAACTTTTGACAATTTTGCTAAAGCAAAAGTAATTGAACAGTAAAAGTAGAATTATTGTATATGTTGCGTCTTCTTTTCTGAATTCGCATGCTTGAACCTTTACGTCACATCGTTCTTTTTCTTTTGTCGTTTCCTGCCGACACTGCTGGGTAGTGGTTGGCAGGTCTCTTTAGTGATATCCGTTACAGAAAGGGAATCCCATAACAGTCATCCTCATTCTCTTGTAAGTAGTTTGATGAGCTGGAGGCTTCATCTTCTTCTTGATCTGATTCAGAACCGAAAGAAGTTTTCTTCCAGGTCTATTTAAGGTCTTGAGAGGAGGTTGCCGAAGCTAGGGCGGCCATAAGCTGGGCTTTTTCGGCTGCGAACTTCTTGTCTTGATCAGAGATTGTTATTGGGTTTTCAGGGGCTTTACCCTGCGAACTCATTTTGATCCATTGATCTATTTTTTCTTTTTTCAGTAAATCAATATTGAACTTTGACCACCATTTTACCCGTATTGATCGGACGAGCATCAGAAGATCTGAGTCGTCTGAAACTTTTGCTTTGCTATAGTCCCAGGACATGATCCAGGTTATAGCTTGGCTTGCTATAAAAGATATAAATTGATATTCTCCCACAAAAGTGGTATTAGTTTTGAAATAAGAATAACTATTTTGAACTTCATTAGGCAGTATTGATAACATTGGACCCATTTGATTGAACCAATGTATAAACCATTTGGGGAATTTTAAAGATATTCCTTTTTTGAACCAGAAAAACCAAGAATGTTGATATGGTTTATAGTAAAAAGTATTGTACCATGCTTCAATATAGTCCTGGTAGGTATAGTGTGGAGGATTAAAATTTAGTGAAAAAGGCTTGGGCTTGTGGATCTCTTGCCCCCATTCTTGAATGGACAGGACTTTGAGGATTTTGACCTTTGAGTGAAGGATTGAACCAGAGGGGTCATCCTTATGTACGAGTTCGACTGACTCGGTATCCACCAGGATGAACTCGTAAAAGAGTCTGGTTTTGAGGTGGAGGGAATATGATTTGAGCAATTTCTCTTGGTGGCCTTTTTTTCCACTCTTTTTCGATCACTGCAATGGGCAGCAGATCGTCTTTTTCTTGATATTGAGGCTCAATTAAGGCTGATGAAGGTCGGCTAGGGTTGCCGGTTAAAGTGTTGTAGTAGGTAAGAGTAGTGAACCGGTTTGGGCTGAGGTGTATAGGGGCCTGACTTTGAGGCGGTGGAGTTTTGATCACTTCAGAGTAGGGTTGTGCTGATTTTTGAGGGGTTGGCCCGATCGGACCGACTGTAGGACGTATTGGGCTAAGACCCGTAGGTCTAATTGTACTTGGTATTGATTTTGGGCTTGGTATTGAACTTGGGCTCGGGCTGCCCACAATGTTACTGGATCTTGATCTTGTAACTTTAGATGATTCAGAACCCAGTGGGGTTCCATAGTACTCTTTAGTTCTTTTATTCTCGCTCATTTGATCCCTGTAAAAACTCTCTGGTGAGAAAATCTGGTAAAGTGTTTGTCTCTCCTTTAATGTGTTTGATCTCAAAATCAAAGCAAGATAATAATGATTGCCATCTAGCGAAAATATGTTTTGAAACCAGATTTTTAACATCCTTTTGTAAAACAGATGGGGCGGCTTTGCAATCAGTTTTTATAAGAAAATGTTTTGAAAACAAATCATCTTGAAATTTTAAAACACATAATACTATAGATAAAATTTCCTTTTTAACAGTAGAATACTTTTGTTGAGAAGAATGCCAAATACCCGAATGATATCTGACTATTTGCTCAGTATTGGAATCTGGTAAAAGCTGTTTAAGAACTCCTCCATATCCTAATTCTGAGGCATTTGTTTCTACTATGAGTTTTGCGTCTGGGTCTGGAATTCCTAAGCAGGGAAGAATTTTGACTATAGATTTGACTTGGATAACTATTTTGGACAGGTTATCATCCCAAGGTGGAGGATTTTTCTTAAGCCTATTATATAAAGGGGCGCAGATTACCCTAATATTGGGGATAAAATCAGCTATGTAATTTAAGCATCCTAAAAATCGTTGTAATTTTTTAAGAATATATAAGAATAATAATTAAATA
>QANU01088619.1:0-10190 GCA_003254905.1 Nissolia schottii
TACCAAGACCAACAGTATCATGGTTTTTCTTGGGTTAATGGCTTGTAATGGGCTAATTATGCAATCAAAGGGTTCAAGGCTCAAAGGGGCTATCAAGGTCACATATTCAAGGTAGGCTTATACAGATATGTAAGCTAATTGCACAAGAAATGCCTCAATCATATCACATGTCATATACAAAGGTAAAAGTGTAATGCAAAGAATCAGGCAAGTTCTGGACTTGAACACTAGTGAGTGTACACACAACAAAGAAAGGAATAGCATGTAAGGTTGCTATCCTATAAATGGCTCAAAAGCTTACCAGGTAATATCTTCAATTAATTAGAACATGCCAAGATTTATAAAATGTTCAATCAAGCATAATACCATAGGTATAACACAACAATGCATATTGCATAACTCAATCATCAACTAGTCCAAATTACTCGTAATTGATGAATTGCACAAGTATTGCACAAGTAAAACTCTTAACTTCCCCACCCCACACTTGAAAAATTATACTAGCTTGGATGCACAAAATAGGGCAAGAAAGAAAAGATAAAAACAAATAAATAAGAGTAAGGGAAAGAAAAGCTCACAAACGGTGGGTTGTCTCCCACCCAGCACTTTTGTTTATCGTCCTTAAGTTGGACATTGGTAGCAGCTTCCTTGGTCATGGAGGATTAAGTTTGAACTGGTCCAGAAACATCCACCAAAATTTGCTACGATAGTCTCCACCTGGATCCCATAGCATATGAGTCATGTCATGGCCCTGGAAACCATGTTTCTTTTGGGAGCCAAGCACTGAGATCTTCCATCGATGCCGTGAAGCGTTGAGCCTCCGCCTTGGCTTGTTCATCCAGTAGTTAATCACTCCAAGTAATGGTGGATGAAGGTTCCCACAAGGAGGCTTGTTGAACTGTCCCTGTACATGGTCTAACCTTCCCCTAGTAGCAGGAAGAAAGTTTCCAAGACCTTCACATAAAGTCCGCAACTGGCAATCAGTTTCCACTTGAGCATACTCACATGGTCCAAGGAGAGGGACATGTGCCTTAAGGGCCAGATCGAGTGGTGGTAACTGACAGGCTAGGAGAGGGGATGATGGGAGTAATGGAGTAGACAAGGGGAATTTAGGCAGAATGACAGGCTTAACCAGCACCTCTACCACACTAGGAATAGCACAAGTGATATGTGCTTCTTCCTCCGGTTGTGGTTCCTCAAACACCACCTCTGTGTCAGACTCATCATCACGAGTGACGAGTTGGTGTGACTCTTCTACTGAAACCTCTGAAGACTCATCATCATCAATGATGTCAAGTGGTGGGGGTCCGCACACAACCTCATTATTCGGGAAGATGTTCTCCTGGTACCCACCAGATGTAGCTATGGGTTCCTGCAATTTTTGCAAATCAGCGCGCACCTCCTTTATTCCCTGCATTATTTCCTCTAGCAAGATCGCCCGTGCCTCTCGGGAAAGGGTTTGAGTTTGTTGTTGGCAAGGGAAAGGTTGGTATGAGGGTTGGTAATATGTGGGCTCTGGTGAATAAGGATATGGTGGGTATGAGTCATATGGGTATGGTTGAGGTTCATGTGGTGGTGGTAGATGTGGTTCGGTAGGATAGGGGGAAAATGAGTAAGGCTCGGGGTACGGTTGGTAGGGATAGAATGGTGAAGTCATCACCCATAATGGCTCAAGTACTCTTCCCATTCTTGTTTAGATAACTCGAAAAAATTGTGGGGCAATGTTTGCAATATCTCCCAAATGGTGTCCTCAAGTAATCTTTCCAGTTCCTCCTTCCTCTAGTGATACCTATGTTGAACACTATCAAAATCCGCTCCATCACCTGAAAAACAAGGAACACTAGAAAACTGCGAACTAGAAAAATTGTTAGAGTACATGATAGCACATTTTAGGGACAAAAATTAAACACCAAAAAGGAAAAAGAAATGGAGAGAGAAGAAAAGAGTTTGGCTAAATTGCTTCCCCGGCAACGGCGCCAAATTTGACGCTCACCAAAACGTCGTTAGATTTTAGTGCGCGGCCAAATAATAATTTATAAACCAAGTAAACCCCGAAAACGTAGTAAAGGGGGTTAACCTAGGTCGTTTCCCAAAGAAGCAATTTAGAACCAAATCAATAGTTAAGTAAATCGGGGGGTTTGTTGATGAATTTAAAAGAGATTAAAGCGAGAGTAAAACACAATGATGAAAACAATATCCTGCATACGACGTTACTAGATCAAGGATTAATTCTCATCGGTTCCCAATTAATTATTCATGAAAGAAGGTGGTGTTCATTAGTTGAAATCTCTAACTAATTTGCAATTTACTTAAGAAACTACGATCGTCAATCCCTTTAAGTATTTTTTAATATAGGTATTAAAACCAAGTTCTCAGCATAAAAACCCATATTAATTAAGTACCAATTGCACAACCTAATCAAATCTGATTAGTTCTCCTTTAGTTCCTTAATCATAGTTGAATAAATAATACAATCGTCAAGATTCATTAACTTAGATTTAGCCTTAACTTATAACATGCAATCGCTATATCATTAATTAAGGTGGAACGAGTCATGAATATTCTTTAAGCGCAAGACCTCAAATTAATCTTAATCTTGAGTTACCGCATGCAAGATATTAAGAAACTACTCCTCCATGGTTGGAGGATTATAACTCAAAGCAAGTGAAGAGAAAGAAAGAGTAAAATAAGAGAAAGAAAGAATAAATAAAGAGAAAGAAGGAGTAAATGACAGTGAAAGAAATAAAATAAAAGGTGAAAGTAAAGGAAAAGAAAATGGAAAGAGTAAATAAGCTCAAAGTAAGTAAAGAGAAAGGAAGAAGTAAATAAAGAGACGAAAATATGTAAATGACAGTAGAAGATTAAAACAAGTGAAATGCAAGAAAGAGTAAATAAAGAGAATGAAAGAGTAAATGGCAAGGAGAAATGAAACAATAGAACCTGGAATTAATTCGGCAGAACTTCGTTACAAAGCTTGAAAGATCACAAAGCACTCTAACATAAACCTAAGTGCTTGAACTAAAATGTAAAAAGTGAGGAATTATGAAGGGAAAAGAAGAGTTTTTCGGCCTAGGAGACCTTGGGGGAGGGGTGGAAGGGAATGGAAAGGAATGCCCAAAAATGAATGCCTTGGCCACCTATCAAATCGAGATTCAATCGCTATCATGGCTCAAAATCGATGGCAAAGTCAGTGTTAAAAATCCTCAGCTCATCTTTTAACCAAATCTTTTTGGATTTGAATTTGATCTTGCATTCATTGGTCCAAATTTTCTCTTCACATCTTCAATGATCCTCTTCAACATTCATTTCCTACAATTAAAATAGAAAACTACAAAAGAAATCTACACATTAAATTCTAAGATAAAAACAATGCTTGAACTTGCCGTTTTCTCAATTTCTCACAAAAGAGGATAATGTGGAAAACATATCAATTAAGTATTAAAACCACACATTTTTAGTATGCAATGTTCATTTATAGAATAATAAAATAGGGTACAAAATTTACCTATCAATCTCTTACGCGCTCTGTGGCAGCGTCCTACTTAGTCCTTACACCTTTGTAGCCGTGGCCTCGGACTACAACCTCTATTTGCCACTATTGCATCGACCCGGCGGTGCTCTTTACCGGTATGGTAGCTAACCATTCAAGGCTCATAGGAGGTAAACATCGAATGCAATTAGTGCAACCATCCCCTCTTTCTGGAATGGCGAGGGACTAAACCTATGAGTGATCAGGTGTGGACACGCTTTGACCGGCCCTATGGCTCGATCCGTTTCTCTTTTCTCTTTTAGTGGGGCCCCTTAGTCATCATTTCATTTATACAGACCTATGCCTGTTGTACATACCTGGGCCTATGCCCGTTTTGCATCTTTAGGCCTATGCCCGTCTTACATATCGTGGTCAGGTCTCTTTACCTGCGTTGCTCGTAACCAATTCGTCTTGCCAAATTGGCGAGGGGCGTGTCTGTAAGACTTTGCCAAGAGAATAGGGGTTTTCTAATCATATAACTAGACTCCTTAACTATGGTCTACCGTGCCAACTGGGGTCGGGACCTTCCTAACCTTTCTTGGTTTCCTAGGGTTCAGTTATGATCTTCATTAAACTTTAACTTGAACTTCTAATTATCTAAGGTCGTCCTAACTCTTACGACGGCCTTTCCTCATGATGCATGCTTAATTACACAAAAACATACATAACTATGCAGGTTGGACTTCATAGAACCTTTAAAATCATAAGCTTTCAGTGAGCATTCGAATGCCTAAGGGTTTAGCATTCGATTGCTTCTTTCAATCGAATCCCTTAGGGATTCATTCGGCTGAACTACCTCTTGGTCTTTCATTCGATTGAAATCCTCCGCGGTCTTGCATTCAATTGAAATCCTCGCGTATTCGATTGAAATCCAAAATCTTCTTTCATTTGAATCCGTGGGAATTCAATCGAATGCTACAGTAAAAAAATCGCCCCAGAGTGCAAATTCTCCAGGGTTTGCTCCGCGTAACATTTTTCGCTTCTACAGCAATCCAATCCATACAGTTATGGTTTCCAAACCTCAAAATCATCAAAATCTAGCTTCCCTAACAATCTAGCTTCCCTAACTCATTTCCTATAGTTTTTGTAAAATAGTTTTTCACTCATATACACAAAAATGCATTTAAACAATCATTAAACAAACCACATAGACAGTGGAGTTACCCACATCGGATGGAGATTTCGGTCCAGTAGAGTTAGAGTAGAGAATTTTTCCTTCACGGTGGTGCGTTCGCACAATTTTTCCTGAGTCCGAAAGTGCTTCCGCCTTGAGCAGATGGCGACACAGACTGACCATAACATGCTCCGGTTAAGTCAGGACTTGGATGCCGTCTATGCGCACCTGGGCTGGGTACGTTCAGGGGGTTCCACAAGCGGCGTTCCACCTTCAGGCCCTACTCTGGCCGCTATGGAGGAAGATCCGGCTCTGGACACTGAGGAGGCGGAGTAGATACCTTAGGGCTACTTGGGTAGGTAGTGTAGAATTATATATATATGTTAATTATCGGATGGCTTGTAAGTATTATGGGTAGAGGCATTTTGGGAATTTGGTGTAATCGGTTCGGTTGGCTCCTACATTTTGTAACCTAACGGCTAATTATCAATACAAATTTTATATTACGTTGCAAATTGTTTAAGTCTTATTAAGCATTGGTTGTATGTGTATTTAGTAGTTCCCTTACACCCTTTAAGGGAAACTTAGTCCAAAAGGGTTAATTTAAGGTTTCGGACAGATTACCATGCTCCGTTGATACCTAAGGATAGTATCTCGGGCAAGGGTTAGAGAAGGATCATGGTTAACAAGATAAGGGGGAAAATGCAAAGTTAGGGGGGTATTTCCTTCCATTCAAGGGGCAGGGGTAAAATGGTCATCCTGGGGGCAGCAGCTCCCGGCCTACCCTCAGCTGGCCTCCGTGTACCCATTGAAAGTGGAATGGGAGCCGTACGAGCAAATTCGACCAAGGGTGCGAGGATCATGCTCATATCTAGGATTTTGCCTCCTTACGCGGTTTAACGGGTCATATGTCAAGGAACTAGCCGTATTGGCTCGGGGTTAGGTCCAAAACCCTGCCTATACCTAAACAAACTCATTGGNCATATCTAGGCTTTTGCCTCCTTACGCGGTTTAACGGGTCATATGTCAAGGAACTAGCCGTATTGGCTCGGGGTTAGGTCCAAAACCCTGCCTATACCTAAACAAACTCATTGGCCAAGCGGGGTTGGGAGTTTCGGCCGAAATTGCCTTTGGACGGGCCAAAATCCATAACGAGTAATTTCTCCCGTCAAGGGGTGAATTCGAGCAATCGGAGGGGTTTGCCGTGGGGCTCTTCACCTTTCACTCCCTCTCAACCATTAGGACTGAGGTGGGGAGGCGTCGGAGTGCCATGGAATGCAGAACTGCAAAGTACAGTGTAGTTTGGACCATTCTACTGCTATCATTCGAATGCGCCTTCTGCTAGCATTCGAATGCACCCTCAATTCGTGAAGCATTCGAATGATACATTCGAGTGAATCCTGAAATTTTCCCTTAAGTGCTTGAATACTTTCTCCTGCCTATCCCCGGCTACCTCCTGATCTTCAAGGTCCCCCAAGAACCCTTCCTCCTTTGCTTCCCTCCTCCTAGTAACTTGCCGGTCTAGCTCGAGCCATCCACGGGTCCGGTATCGGTCTTGTTCACCGCGTGTCCGTCTCTTAGGTAACCTCAAAACCAACAACGTAAGTGACGTCGTGCGTCATCTCATTCGGGCAACATGGCTGTCTCAATGACATCCGCGAACCCTGAGGTGATCAGCCTCGGAGGAACCGATGTTCACCGATTCAACACATCTCCGCTCGTCGAGAGTGCACCGAATTCATGCCCGAAAGCATAGTGCGGCTCAGTCCTCAGGCTCCGTTGGACCAAACTGCTCTGATACCAAATAAAACACCCTAGCTAGTCGGCCTATGCTTAAGTCATAGACTTCTCGGCTAGGTGGTACTCTTCTGGTGCCGCGAACCCTTATGGTTCTACATCCTGGTTTGAAATTAGGGTTTTATAAAATAACGGGCCAATTTAAAACTTCTTTTCATTGTACTAAGAAAATATCGAGCCATACGCATCATACATCGCATAAGTATATCATAAAGGAAAGTAAAGGAAGCACGAGTACATACCTGGCGTACGGCGAGTACCCGAAGAAAATATAGTTACGGCCCACAGATAACACACATATAATTATACATTTATATAACAAGGAGCATCATTGTCCCATCACGGACGTACATGTTCTACATCAGTTTATATACAATGATACATATACACAGGCACATATACACAATACTACAAGTGAGCTAAACCTACGCACACGGATGAGTACTACTCATTACGTGTACGGCACTCCTACGGCTGCAACTCCGGCTGGGTCCTGACATCCAACTCATCCGAATCCTCCTCTAGCTCGGTGGGATCTACCTCGTCCTCGCTGGAAATGTCGGTCACGACGGTGAACTCACGGGGTACAAATCTGCTTGGTCGCACTGGGAGAACACTCTTGCAGGCGGTAGTGCGCATACCTCATCCTCGGACCGGTGGTGTAGCTGGCTCTGGGTCTGTCTCTGGCTCAGGCCTCCGCGGTGGCTCTGGTCTCGGTGGTGGAGGGACCTCCTCTCCGTCGACATGAATCGGATAGCAAGAACTGCCTCCTGGACGCTCGTCTATCCAGATGGGGCGCATGGACGATGACCCTAGCCCGCGAAGTCTGCGGCGTGCCTGCTCTGGGCTCTCTCCCTGAAAGTTCGCAGGGGCGAACGTGCTGGTCTCCAATAAGGTATAGGTCCGATAATTGCGCTGTCGAGAGCGCGTGAACTGCCAGACATCCTTTGGCGGTGGTGACGACATGCTGGTCAACTGGAGTCATACACGAGTGGGGATAAGAACGACTGCGTTCTTAGTGGAAACTCGGCGTGGCTACTATAGTTCCATTACTCGGGCATCCTCCAGCCACTCAAGAAAACCTCTACGTTTCGTGCAATACTAAATCCTACCAGTTGTTATCTTGTACCTACATCCTGAGCATCTTTATCTATATTACTAGGTGATTGGGTTTCTAATCATGTCATTACCTGGGCTTCGTGCTTTTTAACATTTCGTTACTGCTAAAGACGTAATAGTTGTCTTGGGTCGTTCCCTTGACGATATACAATGCATAAACAGTTATACATAATGCTTAAGCAAATATACATACATACTCATCATCTTATCATCATTCATCAATACCTACATTTAATTATATAGTGCATGAGGGAATCTGGGCATCTCTTACGCGCTCTGTGGCTGCGTCCTACTTAGTCCTTACACCTTTGTAGCCGTGGCCTCGGACTACAACCTCTATTTGCCACTATTGCATCGACCTGGCGGCGCTCTTTACCGATATGGTAGCTAACCATTCAAGGCTCATGGGAGGTAAACATCGAATGCAATTAGTGCAACCATCCCCTCTTTCTGGAATGGCGAAGGACCAAACCTATGAGTGATCAGGTGTGGACACGCTTTGACAGGCCCTGGCTCGATCCGTTTCTCTTTTCTCTTTTAGTGGGGCCCCTTAGTCATCATTTCATTTATACAGACCTATGCTTATTGTACATACCTGGGCCTATGCCCGTTTTGCATCTTTGGGCCTATGCCCGTGTTACATATCGTGGTCAGGTCTCTTTACCTGCATTGCTCATAACCAATTCGTCTTGCCAAATTGGCGAGGGGCGTGTCTGTAAGACTTTGCCAAGAGAATAGGGGTTTCCTAATCATATAACTAGACTCCTTAACTATGGTCTACCGTGCCAACTGGGGTCAGGACCTTCCTAACCTTTCTTGGTTTCCTAGGGTTCAGTTATGATCTTCATTAAACTTTAACGTGAACTTCTAATTATCTAAGGTCGTCCTAACTCTTATAACGGCCTTTCCTCATGATGCATGCTTAATTACACAAAAACACACATAACTATCCAGGTTGGACTCCATAGAACCTTTAAAATCATAAGCTTTCAGTGAGCATTCGAATGCCTAAGGGTTTAGCATTCGATTGCTTCTTTCAATCGAATCCCTTGGGGATTCATTCGGCTGAACTACCTCTTGGTCTTTCAGTCGATTGAAATCCCTAAGTATTCGATTGAATTCCTTCGCGATCTTGCATTCGATTGAAATCCTCGTGTATTCGATTGAAATCCAAAATCTTCTTTCATTTGAATCCGTGGGAATTCAATCAAATGCTACAGTAAAAAAATTGCCCCAGAGTGCAAATTCTCCAGGGTTTGCTCCGCGTAGCATTTTTCGCTTCTACAGTAATCCAATCCATACAGTTATGGTTTCCAAACCTCAAAATCGTCAAAATCTAGCTTCCCTAACTCATTTCCTATAGTTTTTGTAAAATAGTTTTTCACTCACATACACAAAAATGCATTTAAACAATCATTAAACAAACCACATAGACAGTGGAGTTACCCACATCGGATGGAGATTCTGGTCCGGTAGAATTGGAGTAGAGAATTTTCCCTTCACGGTGGTGCGTTCCCACAATTTTTCCTGAGTTCGAAAGCGCTTCCGCGATGTGCCTAAACTGGACCTACGTTTTGTGAAAACGAAATGAAAGTGACTTCTGAAGTGGCTATTTATAACGTATTTTACTTTTTCCTTTTTCTTTTTTCTCTTTTTCTTTCTTTATATTTTCTTTCTGGTGTTGGTTTATTATTATTATTTATTTATTTATTTATATTTAAGTTAGTTATATATCTCCTGAGGGAGATAATTTCCCTCCAGGGCCGTTGATTAGTGGATTATATACCTTATTTTACTACTCTATAAATGAGCAATTTATACTAAAAATGTGTAGGTTTAACACTTAATCAATATGTTTTTACACATTGTCCACTTTTGAGAGAAATTAAGAAGACGGTAAGATTAAGTATTATTTTACTCTTAGTATTTAATATTTCTTTTGTAGTTCTTTCAATTTTTAATTACAGGGAATGAATATTCAAAAGCATCATTGAAGATATGAAGAAAGGATGTGCCATGAACAAAGAAGAAAGAAGCCAAGATGGCGAGTTTAAGCAACATCGCCCAGCGGACAAGCAAGAACCGCTCAGCGAAACAGCAACCATCGCTCAGCGATACAGAAGGAAACGCTCAGCGAAGCTGAACAAAGCGCTCAGCGATGAATACCCTTTCACTCAGCGAAAGTACCAACTTGCACCGACGCATTTAATGCGCCAGCCTGGAGCCAGCTCAGATTCCGGCGCCGCCCTGCAAAAGCTGACCGGAGCATTTAATGAAGCCGCGTAAGCTGCCGAGATTGACTCAGCCGCTTAGCGCCACTGCCAAACCGCTCAGCGCCAGTGCTTAAATCGCTCAGCGGCGGTGCTAAACCGCTGAGCGATCCTGTCGAACCTTGGCCTATAAATAGGAGGCCAAGGCATTCATTTTCCATCATCTCTCTTCCTCCCTCCCCTAGTTCTCCCAAGCTGAGAACTCTTCTTTTCCCTTTCATATTTCTTCACTTTTTACATTTTAGTTCAAGCACTTAGGTTTATGTTAGAGTGCTTTGTGATCTTTCAAGCTTTGTAATGAAGTTCTACCGAATTAATTCCAGGTTCTATTGTTTCATTTCTCCTTGCCATTTACTCTTTC
>QANU01088652.1:2822-19339 GCA_003254905.1 Nissolia schottii
GTTCTCTCCGCGGATTATTTTCATGAATGGAGAAGTCCAACATTCCGTCAAGGTTTCTTGTGTTTCAATGTAGCTGACCTCAGTGGTTATAGAAGGGCGTCAAAGGGTCTCTCGTATGAGGGTTTTATTACTTCCCCTTGGTCCCGTGCTGGCGAGCTTTGATAGGGTATCCGCCCTCTCGTTCTCTCTCCTCGGAACATGTCTTATTTCGTGGTTTCAGAAAGAGGACAGTATCTTCGTGACCAACTTCAAATATTGTTGCAACTGAGCGTCCTTCGCTTGGTACTCTCCTTTTACTTGTGCCACCACTATATGGGAATCGCTGCAGATTGCTATTTTTTTGGCTCTGACGTCCCTGGCCAGGTTAAGACCTGCAACCAGCACTTCGTACTCGGCCTGATTGTTTGAAGTCATGAAGTCAAACCTGACGGCCATTTCCAACTGTAGGCCGTTGGGTCCTTCTAGTATTATCCCCGCTCTGCTTCCACGGAGGTCGAATGCTCCGTCTACATACAGGGTCCATTTTTTTGAATCTGCGGACGCCTTGTTCCAAGAAAACTCGGCGATGAAATCGGTCATGGCTTGCGCCTTGGTCGCGATTCGCAGTTAGTATTGGATGTCGAATTCGGATAGCTCGACTGACCAGGCCAGCATTTGCCTTGCTAGGTCAGGTTTGTGGAGCACCTGCTTAATCGGTTGATCCGTTCTGACTACAATGGGGTAGGATTGAAAGTACGGCCGAAGTCTCCCCACGGAGTTGATTAGGGCGAAGGCTAGTTTTTCTAGCTTCTGATATCTTACTTCTGCTTCATGCAAGACTTTGCTCGTGAAGTAGACCAGGAATTGGACATGCCCTTTTTCTTTTACTAGTGCCGAAGCCACGGTCTCTTCAAGTGCAAAGAGGTATAGGAATAATTTTTCGCCCTTTCTAGCTTGATCAGGATTGGAGGTTGTGAGAAGTAGCTTTTGAAGTTGTTAAATGCTTGTTCGCACTCCTCGGTCCAGTCGAACGAATTCATCTTCTTCATCAGCTTGAAGAAGGGTAGAGCTTTCTCCGCGGAGGAAGCCATGAACCTGTTGAGTGAGGCTATTTGACCTGTTAGGCCTTGTACTTCTTTGATGGATGACGGGGGTTTCATGTTCACGATTGCTTCGCATTTCGCCAAGTTAACCTCAATTTTGCATTGTTATCATGAATCCAAGGAATTTTCCCGCTTCCACCGCGAAGGCACATTTTGTTGGGTTTAGTCTGAGATTGTTTCGACGCAGGGTGTTGAATACCGTATCCAAATTGGAGGTTATTGTCTCTTCCATGGGTGATTTGATGATCATGTCATCCACGTAGGCTTCGACCAGATCTCCGGCTAGCTCAGGGAAGATTTTGTCCATCATGTGCTGATAAGTGGCCCCTGCTTTTTTTAGCCTAAATGGCATTACTTTGTAAAAGTAATTTCCTATGGGTGTTATGAATACTATCTTCTATACATCTGTATAGTGCATGGGTATTTGATTATACCCCGCATAGGCGTCCAAGAAAGTCAGGAATTTGTATCCTGAGGTTGAATCCACTAGGAGGTCGATGTTGGGGAGGGGGTATAGATCCTTGGGGCATGCCTTATTAAGGTTTGTGTAATCCACACACATCTACCACTTCCCCCCTGCTTTGGGGACCATGACGACGTTTGACAACCATGAGGGTTACATTATCTCTTCTATGAACCCCGGCCTCTTTCAGCGTTTGAACCTATTTCTGTACCTCTAGGGCCTTCTCGGTGCTCATCTTTCTTCTCTTCTATTTTACTGGCCTGGTCCCAGGTATGATGTCTAGCTTATGTACCATGAGTGTTCGGTCAATCCTGGGTATGTTTGCGGTCCATGCAAACAGGTCTGCGTTCTGTCGCAGGGTGGTGATGAGTTGGTCCTTTGTTTTCTAGGGGAGGTTTTTATTGATGAGTGCAACCTGTTCAGGGTTAAGACCTATTTCAACAGACTACAATTCTCCTTCAGGCTCTGGTCTTTCCCGCTGGGGAGGATTTGCTTCGGAGATCTCTGTCAACACCACCTGTGATGTTCTAGGCTTTGTGTTCCTCTGCGGGTGCCTCAGTGAACTTTATACTTGGAGGCTGGTGTTGTAGCATCTCTTGGAGGTTGCTTGGTCTACGCGTATCGTTACTACTTGATTATCTCGAGTGAGGAACTTCATGGTTAAAGCGACCATGGAAATGACTGTGTTGATTGTGTTTAATGTGGGCCTTCCCAGAATGATGTTATATGATGAAGGTTTATTGACTACCAAAAACTTTGCCCTTTCTGTTCTCGTGAGGGCTCGGAACCTACGTCAAGTGCAGGGAGATGTAGCCATCGGGGGTGATTGTTTCTCCTGAGAAACTCACTAAATCTTTCAGGTAGTGTTCAATGTCGGAATTCTTCAATCCGAGCTGGTCAAAGCAATTTCTGAATATAATTTCGGCGAAACTCCTTGATCTAGCAAGACTATTCTGACTTCTGTATTTACTAGGGTGACAGATATGACCATTGGGTCATCGTGCATTGGAGTCGTATGTGCAAAGTATTCGCGGGTGAAGGTGATGTCAGGGAAATATCTGAATTCGGGGAACTTGTCGCCGGTTTGGTTGTTAAGGCATAAGACCACTTGGAGGTTACTTTTCCTTGTTGATCGGGTGGAACTGCCTCCCGCGAATCCGCCGGCAATGTAGTTGATTACCCTGTTCGTCTCTGTTCTTTTGTATTCCCTGTCCCGTCTGTCTTCGGGGTAGTCCTACTTTCGGTGGTAATCTTGGGAGTAAGGTCTTCTTTCTGGTTCCTTGGTTTCCATCTTCCTTTTCTTTTCTCGGATCACACACATTTCCAGTTTTCCTTCGCGGGCCCACATTTTGACTTCGTCTTTCAAATATACACAGTCCTCTGTGCTGTGACCATACGAGTCATGAAAGGCACAAAATAGCGTAGTGTCCGTTCTTGGCCTTAGGCGAATTGGAAACTCGTCTTTGTATTGAATCTTTCGGTACAGCTGGGTGAGAGATATGGTTAGCGGAGTATAATTAGTGTACCATCCTTCCTTGATTATTCGAGGTCTATCGTTCCGCAGACGGTCTATTCGCATTGGCAGGTTGAACTTCTTTCTCGGGCCTTCACCTCCTTCTCGGGCGAAGTCAGTTTTTATCGCTTGCATACCTTCTTCCTGGTACAAGTACTTTTCTGCCCTCTCTTGTATTTCTATCAGGCTCTGCGGAGGTCGCCTGAATAGAATTTTTGCAAACCGGCTGCCTTTTTTGAGGCCATTGGTGAGACCCATTAGCACAGCTTGCGGTTGTAGGTCTTCTACGCATTCCTCGTAGAATCTATCCTGCTATTGACGGAGGGATTCTTCTCCCTTTTTTATGACACGTAAGAGGCTTACTGCCATCTTGGGTTTTGTTCTTCTGGTGGTGAAGTTGGCCATGAAGTGCTCTGCAACACCCTAGCTAGTTGGCCTATGCTTAAGTCATAGGTTTCCCTGGCTAGGTAGTTGAACGCTGGGCTGTGAACTACTACTGTTCTAGTTTATCAGTTAAAATTAGGGTTACTGAAAATACGGGCCAATTTGAACTTTCTTTGTGAATACATGTACGTAAAAGTATTGAGCCTTGCGAGTAATACGGCGAATAACAGCATAGCTGTAAGATAAGAGAGTATGAGTACATACCTGTAGTATGGAGCGTTATCGGCAGAAGATACACAGAAGGGCCCAAATATACATAACACACAGCTTTATTATAACACATAAGTTTTATACAAACCATTGTCCAGTTGCATAATAAAGTACATACATAAGTAGCCAAACATATACGAACGGAATAAATAAAAACAACTACGTACACGAGCGGCACTACTCGCTTCATGTACGGCACAAACCCTAACTCTGCACTCAGGTCCGGCTGCCCTCCACCTACTCGGAGTCTCTTAGACGCTCTAGAGGCTCCTCCTCCTCACTGCTGCTCAGGTCTGTCACCGCCGAGAAGCCGCGTGAGGCGAAGCGATGCGGTCGGACGGTCAATATCCTCTTTCGCGCGGTGGTCCGGCGACCTCGAGCTCGAACTGGCAGGGTGTACGCACCTGGATCGGTAGCTGGCATCGGGGCGGGCGTAGGCGTCGGCTCTGGCTCCGAAGGAGGCATCTCCTCATCGTCGTTGAGGCGAATTGGATCCCTGCTGCTGCTCCCCGGACGCTCGTCCAATCAAATAGGGTTCAGCGGAGAAGTGCTTGGGGCTCCAAGCCTCTGTCCGGGAGGATGATCCTGCTCGTCAGGTAGGCGTGCGGGCGCGTAGGTGCTCGTCTCCAAGAGGGTGTCGGTGCGGTAATTGCGCATGCGCGTGCGCGTGAAGAGCCAAACGTCCTTGGCTGGTGGTGAAGTCATAGCTGCAAACTGGATCCATAATCGAGTAGGGGTGAGAACTCTAGGTCCTCAGTGGNGTATGTTGGTATCTACGGGTTGGTCTGGCTAGGGGCTGGGGGTTTTTGATTAAGGGGATGAGGGGTTGCGTTGCGCTCGGGAGGTGACGGTGGTTGGATGGGAGGAGCATGGGTTTCGACAGATATCGATCCATAGGTGTCCCTAGACGTTACAGTGCGATAGGTCTTTCTTGTGAGCTTGGGAGGCATGTTGGTAGGTGGGGCCTTCAAGGTCCAGGTGAAGGGGGATGCCGTAAAAATGGTTCCCCACAGACGGCGCCAATGTACCGAAGGGGTACTTTGCATCCTGGAGCTCCGCGGATGATCCCAGACGGCCTGGCGGGTACCTGCAAGGACTCCGATGCTTAAGTTAGCAGAGGTTTGAGGTGTATGTGAAAAAGTATGGGGTGTTGAGTCTGAGACGTATCCGGGGTGTTGGTCCTGTTTAAATACCTGGGTGGCTCCCCTGATTCCCTCTGTTCCGAGGATTTCTTTACTATTTTATCCCTGGTGATCACGGCGTGATGTCCGTTAGGGGGAGCCTATCTCGGAGCGTGACGGCTGCTAGCCATTTGGGGTCGACTTGGGGTGCTCTGGCTTTGTTGGCCTATTCCGTGGACCTTTATGTTCTCTGGCTGGGTTGCAGTACGGGCCGAAGGTGGGTGCTTCGTGGAATGGGCCTTTAGAGCCCAGTCCGTAACATTATTGTTCTTTGTTGTGATTTTATATTTTCATTTTACCTTTAGTCAATTAGCTAAAATATTCATCCCCAACTATATTTCACAATAACTGTCACTACTAGATTTTAAGGCTAACAAGCTTAACCTCTAATGTTCAATTTTCACTTTACAAGAGTCATATCAGTCTTGAGACAAATGAGTTATCCCCTTGAATCACAGTCCTGATATTTTTGCCACTATTCTTCATTAATGTCTCTATCCTTCACGCTTATCCTATGGGGAAAATTTCTTCATGCATTCTAAATTTCCTATAATCTGGATAGGGATCCTTATTTCTTTTTTCGGTTGTAAGACCCTCCTTTTAGTTCAACGTAATACTTACATATGTGAATGATACAATAATTAATGCATTCAATTATGATATAAATTAAAATTCCCTAAACATGAAGTATGTGTTATATATAGTCATTTTTCTAGAAGTTGCATTCAGTGGTGAGAATGAGACAGATTCTAGAATAGTGCTAACGTTTGAACCAAATTAAATTTATGACCAAATGAAACTACCAAGCGAATTGCTCTCATATACTAAATAAGGTCAAAAATCAAATAGGATAAGATGGCCTATATTATGCATGCATATATAAAGAAGGAAAAATTGNGGGATTCCGATTCGGTGACTCTGAAAGGGAGATTGTCCTCTTCACGATGGTGTGCTCCAACTAATTTTCGGAGACTCCGGCACGAGCTCTAGATGCGTCGGAACGAAACCCTCGGTTGCCCACTGAATGTAACTTCTGAGAAGTTACGAGGTTATAAATAACCGTGCATAGTGAAAAGTTATTTTCCTTTTCTTTTTATTCTTCTTTTCTTTCTTTAATGTTTTGCTGAAGCTCTACTTCAGCTTCTTATTTATTATTATTATTATATTATTATTTATTTATTTATTACTTACTTATTACTTAGCTTCCCTGAGAAGCTTCCTTTCTCGGTACCGCTCCGTTTTCGTTTGAACGCGTTTTGCTCGAAAAGTCTTACTCCCGGTTGCCCTAAAAATATCCTGGACATACCGTTACAACCCATTTATTTTTCCCTTCGATCCCGAACAATTTCCTCGGGGACCATGGACTCTTTCACCGAGCCAAAAAATTCTACGGACACTTTACAGTATCCAGGAAATTTCCGTTCGAGTCGAAACTCGTCCGGCGGCTCCCGAAAATTATGAGACAGCTAAACCTAGTCCGTTTCCCCAATTTTTCAGGGCTTCGGAGATTTAACTTGACTCCCCTCACTTCCTCGACGTTTTCCGACCATTCGCGGCTATCAACGGATAACTTTCCAGCTCGTAGAAACACGGGATGTTACATGCTCGGCCAAGTCATCAAAGCAGTGGATACTTCTTGGTGGGAGGGCGTTGAACCAGACTAGTGCTCCTTTCCTTAGCGTCACCAGAAATGACTTGTATTGAATGGCATCCGAGGCACCATCTAGGATCATGCAATGTCCGAATGCGTCTAGATGATGTTGTGGATCAGACGTTCCATTGTAAGGCTCCATGTCGATGGGAGGCCGAAACCCATGTGGGGTATTGTATTGAGGATTTCTTCAACGAAATGGTGGTTATCTTTCCCTTTCGTCTTCCTCACTCCCACGCAGATTTTCTCGGGACACATTTCCACGGACACTTTGTACATTGATCCTTGGGCTTCATCTTCTTTTGATTGGTGGTGGCCACCACCGCGGTTAAGACCGTCGATGTGGCGATCTCTTTCTTGAGCCTCTAGTATGACCTGTTTTCATCTTTCATCCACATCTTTTCTGGCTTTTTCTGCGGCTAGTTTAATTTCCCTATGCCTCTTCCTTTCTTCCTCTGCTTGGGTTAATGTTAACAGCGCCGCTTCTAGACGTTCAATTTTTTCCGCCTAGGTTCGAACGACATCAGTGAGGTCTGGTGGTGGTGGTATGTTGGTATCTACGGGTTGGTCTGGCTAGGGGCTGGGGGTTTTTGATTAAGGGGATGAGGGGTTGCGTTGCGCTCGGGAGGTGACGGTGGTTGGATGGGAGGAGCATGGGTTTCGACAGATATCGATCCATAGGTGTCCCTAGACGTTACAGTGCGATAGGTCTTTCTTGTGAGCTTGGGAGGCATGTTGGTAGGTGGGGCCTTCAAGGTCCGGGTGAAGGGGGATGCCGTAAAAATGGTTCCCCACAGACGGCGCCAATGTACCGAAAGGGTACTTTGCATCCTGGAGCTCTGCGGATGATCCCGGACGGCCGGACGGGTACCTGCAAGGACTCCGATGCTTAAGTTAGTAGAGGTTTGAGGTGTATGTGAAAAAGTATGGGGTGTTGAGTCTGAGATGTATCCGGGGTGTTAGTCCTGTTTAAATACCTGGGTGGCTCCCCTGATTCCCTCTGTTCTGAGGATTTCTTTACTATTTTATCCCTGGTGATCACGGTGTGATGTCCGTTGGGGGGAACCTATCTCGGAGCGTAATGACAGCTAGCCATTTGGGGTCGGCTTGGGGTGCTCTGGCTTTGTTGGGCTATTCCGTGGACTTTTATGTTCTCTGGCTGGGTTGCAGTACGGGCCAAAGGTGGGTGCTTCGCGGAATTGGCCTTTAGAGCCTAGTCCGTAACATTATTGTTCTTTGTTGTGATTTTATATTTTCATTTTACCTTTAGTCAATTAGCTAAAATATTCATCCCCAACTATATTTCACAATAACTGTCACTACTAGATTTTAAGGCTAACAAGCTTAACCTCTAATGTTCAATTTTCACTTTACAAGAGTCATATCAGTCTTGAGACAAATGAGTTATCCCCTTGAATCACAGTCCTGATATTTTTGCCACTATTCTTCATTAATGTCTCTATCCTTCACGCTTATCCTATGGGGAAAATTTCTTCATGCATTCTAAATTTCCTATAATCTGGATAGGGATCCTTATTTCTTTTTTCGGTTGTAGGACCCTCCTTTTAGTTCAACGTAATACTTACATATGTGAATAATACAATAATTAATGCATTCAATTATGATATAAATTAAAATTCCCTAAACATGAAGTATGTGTTATATATAGTCATTTTTCTAGAAGTTGCATTCAGTGGTGAGAATGAGACAGATTCTAGAATAGTGCTAACGTTTGAACCAAATTAAATTTATGACCAAATGAAACTACCAAGCGAATTGCTCTCATATACTAAATAAGGTCAAAAATCAAATAGGATAAGATGGCCTATATTATGCATGCATATATAAAGAAGGAAAAATTGTTTTATTTCTACATCAATGACCATGCAATATCGAGCAACCAATAATGATGTATCTTAGGTTGCGTTTTCAGTGTTCACAGGAAAAAAGTGCACTTTCAATGTGCATCCACTGTTCCCATTGTAAAATACAATTTGGACCATTGAATCTAGTATTTTTCAGAACTAACGACTATAATAGAAGTGGATCCACGAGGTAGGAAAAAATATGAAATGGACAATGCGTAGGACATCAAGTTGTCCAGTTGTTGGTTTTTTATTTAAAAAATAGAAAATTGGAAATGTGGTGTATTTACCAATAAGGACATTAGTATGAACTGTATTTTTTGTTGTTTAGGATGGAGACATCCCTGAAACGTCACGGAGTGCGCTTAACCCAAAAAATTTTGCTTTAAGTTCTATATTATTTTATAATAGTAATAATTTGATAATATTTTTTTAAAAAGTTATTTAGTTATGAAGTAATCACTTTTGTAATGAAGTAATGTTTGAATTTGCTGTTGTTAAGTTGTCGAGTTAACTCATTAACTCTTTTGAGTTTACGGCTCTATGACATTACACAAAACGAGTTAACACTCATGTAAACTCTCTCTTTAACTTCAACACTATTTTTGATGATTTTTGGTAATACTGTCGACAATAAATAATCAACAAGTACACCTTGTTTCAAGATGTCAATTCAGAAAATTGAAATGGTTCCTCTTGTAGAGTCTTAGAAACATAATTATCGAAGTACCCAAGAAATGAATCCCTTGTGTCAATGTACTGTTCACGACATATAGTACTAGAGCTGTCAATTTAGAACTTCTATGAATGTAAACTCAAGCTTTGAGTTCTAGAGGGATGTGTACAAGTAATAATGTTATAAAACTTGTGTATGAATGCCAATTTACGGCTGTTGTAAGTGTAAAATCAAGTTTCAGTTCCAGAGTGATGTGCTCAGCGGTAATCGTAAAGAAATTTGAAGAAATGAGTAATGTACAAAATTACTTGACAATTTGAACTATCGTTGCCAATGTATGACTTCTGTATGCAACTTAATTGTTAAAACCAAGTTCTAGTTCCAGAGTTAGTAGCATAATAGCAATTATTAACAACATGACAATTAAGCATTGCTTTAATGGTGTTTGTTCATTTAAGTTTCAGTTCTAGAGTTATGAGTACAAGAACTTATGTATAGAAACTTAAATTATAGGAAACAATGTCTTACAGACAACTTTGATATGACAAAATTAGAAGTAAAGATAAAAAGGAAAAGATAAGGTGTTTAATCCTAAAAAGGGAAAAGAAAAGGTGAAGTTCAAGATGTATACTTAGCTTTTCTTATGCTCTGATTAGCCATTGGAGGCATGAAGGAAAACATGTGACACTGTTTGCAAGTGTGTAATCCTAAGAACTTAGTTTAAAAAATGTGTGATTGTTTCTATTTATAGAGAAACTTGAGTTCTGATGGTTACATAATTGCTTTTTGGCGGCTCCACGTCATGGCACTTGAATTTGAGTGCTTGCGCTCTGAGTTTTGGCGGTTACGTAATTGGTTTCTGGCGCCTTTGTGTCATCAGTCTTGAATTTGAATTCTGGGTGCCAAATGATGCTTCCTAACGAGAAACCCTCAAAACAAAATGCTATGATTATCCACGTGTCTTCAATCCAACGAGCCACTTGTCATTCTGTTAGTCCCAAATCTTCTAGTAACTGTCATGGTCTTCAAAACCTTGATATGTGTCAGCTCCACGTGTCAATCCTTGGACCCTTGGATGAAAATGTAAGTGTCATCCATCTTCACGTTGCCATTCCATGTGTCGTGTCACGAACCCTTGGATCATGAGTAACAGTCATCTCTCATGATCGAGCCGTCATGACCAATTTGTCATGTATATGGTCCTATGACCCTTATATTCCATTAATCCCCACTCTAGGACTAGGTGCCCTTGGCACGGGCATGACCCATGGTGTCAAGCTCAATTTGTCATGGGTAAAAATAAATTTTTAGTATAACAAATGCGTACGAGGTTAAGTAAATTGTGAAATAAAAATGAGTTAATAGTCATGTAAATTCTCTCTTTGACTTAAACGCGTACAAGTACAATTATACTAACAAGTGAATTTATGGATTAAAATCTAGGTATGAGTATGAGTTTTAATAGTGTAACTCAAAATGTAAAAAATTTGTAACTTTGGCAAATAGCTAAATTTGTGTTTTTGAATTAAATTCTCCAAGTATGTCATGCATTGTGTTTTTTTTTTTTTTCCCGTTAAGTGGTAATGTCATGCCATTAAAACTCAAAAAATGGGCAAAGAGGTCTAACGACAACAAAACAAGCCAAGAAACATGACATTTGAATCCCCAAGCTATGTCTAGCTACCCCACCTCCCACCCATTAATATTTTGGATGTGCATAATGATATATTTTACAATAGTTATTCTATTTAATTTATGCATACAATAAAAGGAGTTCTACAAAAAAAACTATTATTTAGTTTTAGGGATGGAAATAGTCAAACAGTTCGTTGGTGACCTTTGGTTTGACTCGTTTAAAGCTTAGCAGGCCTAAACCCAATCATTAAATAAGACAGACCCATGCTTTTTTAAAAAGTCTTTTTAAACTAAATAAGTTAGGCCATAGCAATAAAAATAGCCTATTAGGCCTAATAGGCCAACCTATTTGTATTTATGATTTCATATTATTATAATTATTACAAAAACAAAATGTTGAAAATGTCCGTTCAAAAAAGTCAAAGTCTATATTATTTCTATTTTGACCTAATTAGGTTAAAAAAGTCTTATACTTCTTGTCTCTCTCACTCCCTCAAAGACAGAGTAAGATCTTCTTCTTCTTTTTTGATGATCTTCACCTCTTCATTCATTAGTGTCACTGTCATCTACGCCTCTTCTCATGCAATCTTATTGAGTACAAGTTATCATCTCAACATTTGGTTATATTACATATTAATTTGCTTTCTCTTGTCATATAACTCCAATCTTTTGGAGTGACATTCTTTCTTAGTTACTGATATGATTTATCTTCTTTTATACTTGTTTTGGTGATGTCAAATTTAAATGGCTAAAAAAATGTTATTCCTTATATTCTGTGGTAATGGCTTAATTAGGTACACAATGTGTAAAGTTTCATTGACTTCTAAATTTTCTTTATTTTTTCTTTATTTCAAGTAGACCTTTAAATAGATTTTCAAGTCATGCTAGACTTTTAAAAAGATCATACCGAGCTTTAAAAAAAAGCCTATGACGTGTAACAGGCCTAGGCTAAGCCAAAAAGTTTACAATCAGGTCAGACTTATTTAAGCTAAAGCCTAGCTTGGTCTGACATATTTTCACCCCTATTTGGTGTCTAAATTCTTTTTCTGCTTTTATCCTTATTTAGTTTTTTTTTTCAATTTTTCTTTTTAAAAAAAACTACCCATTCTCCATCACTAACTTCCACTTCTCATCTTTATTTATCATTTTTACTTTGACTGTTTTTTTTACATCTTTTTATCTAATTTTACCTTTTGTTGATAACAACTCATAAAAAATTTAGATTGACAAACACTTTGCAAGCACGAAGTTCTTGCCACCCACTAAATTATTTTAAAGTTAAAATTATTTAATGTTAATTATAAATACAATATATATTGCTTGTTAAATTGGTAGTGGTTAATTATATTGCTTATAATATTAATTTTTTATATGTATTTAAATTGATATGAGATTATGAGTAAGTGAAGCATACTATTCGAATTTGAATACGCTGAAGATTTATTCGACTTTGCGAGAGATTCTCGACTTTGACAAAAGTGAAGTCACTTTTTTGCAATATTATTATAATTACTATCATTATTAAAACTATTGTTACATTTCTCTTCATAGCATTTTCATGTGGCACTTCTTCTTACTTTTAGATTTAAATTTTTTTTATTATAATTATTGTTTTATTTCCTATTTAATTTATTAGTGTTATATAATTATAATTACTATGTCACGTGATTTAAAATTTATTTCAATTATTATTAATTTGTTTTTTATTTTTGATGTTTGTGGTTAACTCTTGACTTTTCACATATTACAATATTTTAGATTTTAGCTTTCTTTAAAAAAATTATCTTGTGTGAGAAGATTAATTACACTAATAATTATTAAAAATAAATAAAATAATTTCACCATTATTTGTAAATAAAAATTATTATAATATAATTAACCNACAAGTGAGTTGTGCAATGAGCCAAATACACAACTGAGTGCAAAAATCTCTTCTAATATCTTAAGAAATTTTTTTGTGATCATCATGTGTCATGCTGAAAGTACAATTACTTTATGAAGGATTGACACTTTGTAAGTTTGTTGTGTTTGACACACTAAGATACTAGTCTGACATGCGTGTGCCACATGTTTAAAAATATCCAAATAAAATATATAATTTGCTTGCGCAAACATGATTTGGACACTGTTAAACGCGACCCAAACACACCAAGACATGATTTATTTTAAAAAAATTAATAATGATTAGATTTTTTTTGTTTGGAGTAGTATATACTCTTATAAAATTAGAAGTTTCAACATCATATCCAATACTTGAAAAAAAAAAATTCAAGATATTGGGCTCTTTAAATTTGGCTTTCCATGCAAATCAATAATTCCACTAGTAAGACCATATTTTTTAAAGGATGAAAAATTCAGTTTTGGAAAACACATTTTTGAGAATGTGGTACCTAAAATGTCATTTTTAGATATTCTAAAAAACTTTTTTTTTACCATTAAAATTCCTAAGTGTTTTTTAGATTTTTAAGAATAGATTATAAATTTATTTTGTTGATAATACATATTTTTGAGATTATGTATGATAATTATCAAAATATTCTAATCATATTTAATTGTATTATTCTTACCATTATTATTATTATTATTATTATTATTATTATTATTATTATTAATTTTTAAAGTAAAAAATTACACTTTTAAAAAAGAAAAAAAAGAAACCAAACAAATTAAATTCCCTCTTGCCTTTTATAAACTGGCGATAAGAGGGAACGGTTCCCTCCAATGCCATCATTGTCTCTTGAATCACGTGCCCTAGGGAATGGAAACTGGCTCCACAACGTACACATGGCAAGATGCAAGAGGCTCAATTTTTTTTCCTAAGTCAGCACGTCAAATCAAATAGCAAACGAAGAGGCACACCACCAAATCCCAAATTACTCCGTCCAACACGGTAACGACATGGATAGATCCAGAACCAAGAACCATGATAACAAGGAAGACCACCACAAAAATCCAACTCACACCTCATGGCTAAGGGCCCTTATTATGGACTAGGCCTGAAGACCTGACCTAGGACCTAATCCTGGTCCACGGATCATGGGCCCCAAGTCCATGCTACCCGCGCAGACTCACTTCCGGGTTAACAATCCACATTCTAATTGTACAGATAAATCCCCGGTCCGAGAGGAAAATCTGGCACACAAAGGATTCCCCAAAACCCAAGGAAATCCAGAATCACAAACCACATCACTTGTGACCATCTCACCGTCTCCAAAAGCCAAACCCCAAGTATAAAATGAGACTGAGCTGACTAGGTATTCCTTAGAACTCATCCTCAATTTTACACCCTTATCCTACATTGGCTTACTTGAACGTCAGCTTTCTTGCAGGTACACTCGCCCCTGTCTGGGAGATACGCTGGGGAGTTTCGAAGTCATACCTGTAACACCCTAGGTAGCAGCGTATGCTTAAGTCATATTCCACGTCCGCCAGGTTGTTATGCGTTGTGTGGGAATACTCATCGTCCCTACCTATCTGTGGAACATAGTTGCTTTATTCCAAAATATGGACTCGGTTGGCCTTTTCTTAAGGAGTTACTGTCATATGTCAATTAGGAGCCTTGCGTACGGGGAGCTATATAGTATGCTCAATACGTACTATCCCGTGAGTAGTTAAAGTATAGGGGAGTCAGCAGACTCGTATACACATTTGACACAACTCAAGGGTCCTTTAATTACTATGGAGCAACATATTTGTAATTAAACATATATATACATTCGAAAGTACAAAATAGTCATAAGCCCTACAATGCATATATCTACAGTCCAACTATTAACATATACATACAACCAGAGTCAAACAAAAGCAACATGAGCAGTCATACAAAAGGGTCATGGGGAATGTCAGCGGGTCAGGTGGGCGCTCTAGCCTCAGTCTTCTGGGTCAAGGTCGGGATCTTCCTCTTCCTCTTCCTTGTCCTCGTCCTCGTCCTCGCTCATCAGGTTCTCTTTTGCAGGGTCCTCTGCCTCGGCCGGGGGAGTTTCCGGGACAACTGGCCAATCCCTGTGTACATTGGACGGACCAGCTTCAGCGTCATGAGTGCGTGGGGCAAACTACCGATGGTAGAAGAAGGCAACTCGCTTACGGGCTCCCCGGCGGTATAGCTGTCGCGGTGGTCGAGGCGGCCAGGAGTTGGGGTCAATCTCCACGTCCTTCTCATAAGGGGGTAGCTCTTCCTCTTCAACGTCCACGAGGATGGGATTGTCAGTCGAGGATCTAGGGCCTGATGGAATCGCGGGCAAGGTAATAACCTGGAGTCACAAGCGAGTGGGGGTGAGAACATGTGGTTCCCAGTGGATGACTCTAGGCCCGTGGGGTCTGTTTTACTCAATTATACTCCAGGCCACTTAGGAGATTTCTAGTTGTTCATGTATACTAATCTCCCTACTAGTTATTATCTGGCCTATGGTCCCGAGTAGTTTTATCTAAGTTACTACATGATAGGGTTGTCTAATCTTTGACTTACTTAGGTCTTCGTGCTGGTTATCCTTTCTCGCGGTGCTACATAGACCTTCTCATGCGTGTTCGTGGATGGTTTTTTATTATATTCATAATTATGTGTCATATTTGTAATCATACAAGCACACGTTCATCACATACATATCATGCATGAGAGGTAAGAGGGTTCTCCTACGAGCCTATGGCTGCGTCCTTCTCGTTACTTGAAGTCTAACACCCCCATGTAGCCCGTGGGATCGTTATCCCCCTTTCAGTCTACAACACGCTTAATACCATTCTGCTCGTAGAATGGTGAGGGTGTACCCTATGGTATCACCGGGGGCGGGCTCGCTTGTCCACGTTTGGTGGACAAGATCTCTCTTTTTCTTTTTGTGTCCACGTTTAGGGGACATCCTCCGCTACGTCTGGGGGCGTAGGTTTACACCACAACTAGGGTTGTACCTTATGCCACGTCTAGGGGCATATCTTTCTTTCTTTCTTTGATCCACGTTTGGGGGCGTAGTTTACACCACGGTTGGGGGTGTACTTTATGCCGCGTCTGGGGGCATATGACTCGTCTTTTAAATGTCATGACATAAAAGCTCAAGTGTTACTTTCTTTCCTTACTTTCTTATCTCTCATACCGGGTTGAAACCCGCGTCCAGGTCTAAGCCTGCGTGTCATAATCATAAACTAGTCCTCTTATGGGACTAGCAAGGGGCTTGTCAGGTATGACGTGCCAAGAGAGGGGATTTCTTACTATATAACTATGTTATTTCTTTAAGGTACACCGACTCTTGGTGGTCAGGCCTTCTTAAGATATTATCAGTTCCCTATGTTTAGTTATAGGCCACGAAATCAGCCCCCCAAATTACCATTTTATCCTTCCAAAATTACCATTATGCCATTGGTAATTTAATTAATTAATTGCATAATTAATTTAGATAAATAAAAGGTCACATCATCAATAGCAACCAATTATTTTATTAATTTTTGCTAAAAATCTGATTACCACACGTGGGGAATTCAGATTGTGAGTCCTCCCAGTCCTGTTTCACTCGTGTTTGGTCATTTGCTGTCTCGGTGCGTCGCGCACGATTGTCCGAAAAATATTTCGAGCTTACCGTCGCGATCCCCTAATTTTCCTTAATATGGAATTTAAGTCCACCAAAGGTATTTGTAAATTTTTCTTCGGAGAAGTGTTCTTTACAGATACATTTGATACGTTATTACCTTCTGGTGTCCGAACAGGACTGTTCCGCGGTCTGTGGAATCTCCTGCAATGGCAACCCTATGTTCTATGTAACACCCTAGCTAACTGCATACCCTCGAGTAGTATGCAATGCTCACTAGGTTGTTA
>QANU01088664.1:2500-13553 GCA_003254905.1 Nissolia schottii
ACCATACAATATATATATATATATATATATATATGCATAAGTTTATATCTTAATGCATGAAATTTGTAATTGTTTTATATTTGTATTTTACAGTGCACAAAACATTACACATATTGTTATAAGAATTTTATCACGAAGCATTTGTTATGAATAATAAGAAATAGCTGCTATAGATTATAATTCTAAACTGGAATTTTAGTAAATATAGTATTTCTACTAGTTAATTATTTTATTTACTTGTTTACAGTGAGGCTGTAATATTTATAGTTTTCTTACTGTATTCTTTACTTTCTTATTTTACATGCTAATGTTCTAATTGATATTTGCATTGATCATGCTTTCAATCTTTCTAAGTTCTATAATTAGAAAATAAATGCTTGTAACATGTTCTTTTATATATATATATAGTATTTGATGTTTTATTATTATACTATATATATTTGCGTTCTAAGTTGATTTTTATATATGGTACTATTTTAATTGCTTTGGTATGCTAATAATCTCATATACATTATTGAAAATTACATATTGTTTTTATGACTTAAAATAACACGTGTTACTATTTTATTAATATAATAGATATTCAATAATACATTTTACTTCTTAAAACATTAATTAGATCCCAATAATAATTCACTTGTTATAATATAAGAGTTAAAATGTGAGGTATGCATAAACTATGCTTTTGTAACTTTAATAATTAGCTTCATTAGTTATTTTGTGATCATGATTTATCAATTAATAAAATTTAGTATTTATTTTACAAACTATGTTTAGAAACATATTGACATTAGGTACGTTGATGTTTTTAAGCATCGTGTTGTCTTTATTATATTTGAGTGTTTTGGTGCGTATTAATTAATATAATTTAGTTTCCCATTCTCAATAATTGGCTTGTAAATATTAATTACGCGAAATTCCTCTTAAGGAAAAAGTGGGATGTTACACCCTGTCAAGCTTGTGTGACGGGGTTGCATTCTTCTTAGTTCTTTATGTCCTTCCACCTTTGTAGCATCAGCCTCCGGCTACAACCTACTTGTGGTTCCATATCGTTGACGACCCGACAGTGCTCTGATCGGTGTGGTAGCTAGCCACCTAAGCTCTTTGGCATAAATCATCGAACAATGATAGGAACAACCATCCATCTTGGAGGATGGTGAGGGGCCTGCCCTTGCGATGCGACCAGGCGTAGACTCGTTCGTTCATTCTTTATCGTTCTTTGGGACCTTTACGTCACTACTTTGGGACATATTGTGTACTGGCATGACTACTTTGGGACGCATTGTATTTTAACGTCACTACTTTGGGACGTATTGTTTGTAACATTAAATCAGGTCTAAGCCTGCGTTCAAATCAATAATCAATCCATCTTGTTGGACTGGCGAGGGGCTTTTCCGTTGGATGTGCCAAGAGAGGGGGATTCCCTATTCATATAACTATGTTCATCTCTAAGATATTTCAAGCCACTTGTGGCCGGTACCTTCCTATAATCTTCACTTATTCCCTATGTTCAATTACGTGCTTGTCATAGTTAGGTGATCATCTTCTAGTTATCTAAGGTTGTCCTAACATTCTAATGACAACCCGTTCCTCATGATGCATCAATATAAACATATGACATAGAGTATAACAGCGATCATGGCCTGAAGCTACGGCATATCCGTGTTTTTCTGAAACTGTCCGCTTTCTGTCAGAATTTAGTGCTCACAAACTGGAATGGGTCTAAGACCTCACCCCCAAAGTTTTGGATAGCTCTAAGCTCATTTTTCCTACTTATAAACTCAGATTTTTATCCCAAAATCTAGAAATTACTGTTTTGCCCCTTTTTCCCAAAAACATTGTTTTTGACCCCGTAAAACATTATTTTCTTTGGAATTTTGGTTCTCAATAACCCAAAGGCCTCAACGCTTGACCATTAGGTTTTTGATAGTTCTAAACCCATTTTTCATGAAAACCAACCCATTTTTGCAGTCCCCTAATATCAAAATTCCCATTTTCCCCTTGTACGTCCAAAAATGTCATTTTCTGTCTGTTTTACAAAAAAATTCGTCAGGCTCCAATAATCACAAAACTTAACATCCCAACTCGATTTTTTGTTTAGATTTCTAAAATAATATTAGTTTTTCATGATAAAAATCCTAGCATGCAGTTCCTATCCAAAACGTGTTATGTTCCTATTCCAAGCTTAGGTATACCTAAATCCTGACAGAATCACAGATAACACCAACAGTTTCCAGACAAATAGCAACAACATATATACAATCATATTCATGTGTAATACATCATAACAAGCCACATAGACAGTCGAAAATTGGTTTACCCACTTGTTGATACGATTCTAATTGATTTCGAAGAAACTGGCTCAGAAACCCTAAAGTGTTCTGGTGCTTAAAGCTTTTGTGTGCCTTGCTATCAAATGAGTCCTAGAGGAGGTTTATTTAGGTCTTTATTAGCGAAATGAGGGAGAATACAAAGGGACTAGGTTATGAGAGATTTGTGGCTAGGTTTGTGTGGTGAGTTCTTATGTTTATATTTCAGCAGAGTAACGGCAGCGTGAATAAATGGACTGTGTATGGCAAGCTTGCTTATGTGATTTTTGGAAGAGCTCAAGGGGCTATTTATAGGTCCCCCTTGGCCGTGCCTCCTCTTCAAGATTTCAAAAAAATTAATTGAAATTAAATAAATAATGATGTAAGCCATGATGTCACTTATGGTGACTAAGCATGCTTTCTCATCAAAAGGATAAACTTAGACAATTTGACTTTCTAAGTGGTGAGTTTATGGCCATGTATTCCATTGTCTCATGGCCGAACTCTTGGTCCTCAAATTTTGAGACCAAATCCTGATTGCGTTTGATCATGTTTGGTCGTTAGTTGTTCGGGTACTTCGTGTACGGGTGTCCTAAAAATATTCCGATCACACCATTGTGATCTACTAATTTTCCTACTATGGAATTTAAGTTTATCCAAGGTATTTGTAAATTTATTTTTCGTAAGAGTGTTCTTTACAGGTACTTTTGATGCCCAATTAAATTCCGGTGATGAAAGGTAATAAATCCAGTGTCTGTGAATTTTCGCGAAATCGCGAACTATTACTTATTTGGCATTTCTGTGAAATAAAATTGAGATTTAAAATTCTAGTCTAATTATATCTCTTATATCTCTATTTATTATGCGACATCTTTACTAAGGAAAAAGAAGGATGTTACACTCTTCAACATCCACAAGCTGATGTAGCATAACCATTCTAACGACAACAAAGCTGGGCTCTGCTCTGTGTTGCTAATGCTCTGCTCTCCAAGATGTAGAAAATCTCTACTTTACTCTGTTTGATTTATTTGGTTTCATTTTCTTCCCTTTGTTTTTTATGCACACGAGGTGTTTGTGTTTGTTTTTTTCTTTCATTTGGGTTTTTGCAGCAAGGTGGTGAGGCTCTCCATTGCAAAGGTTAGGGGTGAACAAAACTCAGTCCAGCTCGTTAACCCCAACCAACCCGAAGTACTCAACCCAAAGATGATTGGATCTATTCGAGTCTAGGGCTGGGTTTGGATCTTTAAAATTGGCCCGGCCCAAATATAGGGTCGGGTTCGGGTAAAGGCAAACTAGGCCCACGTACATTTTATGATGCAATATTTTTTGGATAATCTATTGTAGTTAAACTATATGTCTATTTTGGTGTATAGAAAGTAGAAACTTAACACATGAAGTATGTATAATTTTCTTAGTTTATGCATCTTAATGAGTGAACCCATTATTTTTTTGTTGTTTGTGTTGTGCACTAAAACTATGGAAGTTTGACTGGGAATGCAAGATTAGAAATTTTATGTCATTTTGTTGTTATGTTTGAAATTAATGGGTGTTTAGTTTTGAACTATGATGCTTATTCGTTGGTTTACAATTTTTTCAACTTCATTTTTTAATGAATGTCATTTTTTATTTTTTGGTTTGAGATAGCATTGGCCCGTTTTTGGCTCGATCTAAACCCGAGTTTTAATTTGGCCTAAAGATGATTTGGTCTATTCGGGTTTAGGGTTGGGTTTGGGTCTTCAAAATTGGCCCGGTCTAAATATAGGGTCGGGTTCGGGTAAAGGAAAACCCAGCCCAACCCAGCCCATGCAAACCCCTAGCATAGGTGTTGGCCGCGATCTCTTAGAAGCAGAAGTCTGTATTGAGGGAAGCTTACAAGAACAAGAAGTACATGCCACTTGATCAACGCCCTAAGAAGACCAGGGCTATTCGCAAAAGGCTGACCAAGCACCAGGTAACTACTGCCTTGTGCTCACTCATCGCTTAATTGTTTGGTATTTTGGATTTGACCTTAACTTGATATTTAAGATGACTCCTCAGTAGCAACTTGTGCCTGTTGTTTGAATTATGTATCCGGCTTGGATTTTTTATTTGTTTCTATTGCTTCATTGTTATCGTGAAGAATTAGGATTAGGATGTGTATAACTACTAAAGTCAGAATGTGTCAGCTCTTTGGGAAAATGATTACTAATATAATAATTAAATGTGCTACAAGTTGTACGATTGAAGCTACCTGTATTATGTATAGTATATTTTGGTTAAGGAAGTGCTGCTTCTAGAATGAGAAAACGATACTCTTCTGATCATTTATATGATTAAGATTCTACTTGCTTAAGTTAGGCTTTGTTTCATCTTATGCCTCTCTTTCACATTATTTACTTGCTTAAGTTAAGCTTATTTAGCACTTATTCAACACGATGACTCAGTCAACACTTAATTAAACCTTTCGCATCACAGGTTGGGTTTATGAATTTCTTGGCATTTGCAAAATTAGCCTGGTTGTTAAAATTGATGGGAAATTCTACACAATAAATCGACAACTCAATCAAAGTTATATGCAGCGGATAATAATTTCCCCAACTTGCAAGAATCTATGAGGAGCAATAACAAATAATGTCAACAACAATAACACACAAAAGGAAGACACGAGAATTTTTAACGTGGAAAACCTTCTCAATGTGAGAAGTAAAAANCATATACTTTATATATAAACTCATTCTTTACTATTATCGTTTCGTCGAGCATATAATAGGCACAATTTCTAGCATATAATATTTCTAACTTAATCTTGTTATTTTAGCCAAGTGATGATGGAAGTGAGCCTACTACATCAATGCATACTCGAAGATCCTTGAGATGCAGTAACACGACTCATCATGAGAATGTTTAGTGTGATTTTTTTATCTACTTTTGGATAACTTTTAATGAAGCTTTTTTTTACAAGTCTAATGAAACTATATTATAACTTTGCTATGATGTTTAATTTACTGCTTAAATTTCATTATGAATTTGAATATGAACACTTTGGAGTTTTTTTTATGAATTTGAAGTTGTGAATTCTTTGGAGATTTTATTAAGAAAATGATAGGATTGATCAATTATTAGAAATAATTTAAGAAAAAAATAGCCTCATAAGAAATTACAAATTATGCCCAAATAAAAATTTTAAATCATCACGGTTTTTCCTTGCTATATTGTGGAGGTTTTACAATTGTAACTAATGAACAGGGTTGAGGGGAGGTTTAAGATTGTCACAAATAAAATAAAAAAATGTCATTATTTTGAGGAGATTTAAAAATACCACAAAATGGTTAAAAATGACCACAAAATGAGGGTAATGGAGGTTGGTTAGGTCGGAGTTAAAAACTCCCACAATTGGATTGTTACACACCGAAAGGTGAGAGTTTTGTAAAATGCCACTAAAGATTTTGTGGAGGTTAAAAAATCCCCACTAAACAGAAAAATAATCCCACAAATCAACATATTTTTTGTAGTGATATCTATATCATTATGCTGATACCTATTTCTATAATGTTGATACGTAGTTATATTACATTGATACTTATTGCTATTAACATAGTTATCAAAATCGCAAGTTAACTCGTAAACTCGTACGAGTTTATNTGTACGTGTAGCAGGACTCTTAAGTAAATTCCTTGATTTTGCGTTCGAGAATGCGGTTGTTTATGACAGAATACGTTGTCCATGTCCAAAGTGTGCCTTTGGGAAATGGCGATGGTGTGTCTCAGTGTTTATGATCTGACTCCAATGAACCAGTATCTTTACGTGTTTGGCCTTGGGATCTTCCATTCCGGTATTGAAAGTTTGTATATTTGCCTCTTTGTATGAGTGTGTTCGTTATGCTTCCTTTGCTTGTGAATTTTTTAATTTCGAACTCAATTATGTTATTTTTGTTGTTGTCTCTGCTTATTGTGGAATGTTTGATAATTGAAAAGAAGAGGGGAAGCAATGGGGTGGCAATTTAAACCAATGTCTATAGCCCTATATAGATGTGGTTGATGTGTGTAATGTATAGGCCAAGAAGGCAAGTATGAGGAGCAGTGTTGAATCTGTTATTTATGTTCTTAGTGTCATCCATTGATGAGTTATGATTCTTATAATTACCTGTATTTTGCTTTTTTTCATGTTGCTACTCTGTTTCTGTTGGGTCATTTTGTTGTTTAAGTCCCAATAAAGTAAAAAAGAAGTCCTGTGTATTTTCTCCTGAACAATATCTGGTTGTATGCACTAAGTTGTCAAGGAGGATCTTTTAAATTGTCTCTATTGTGGAAAATATTGGAAACAAGTTACCACTACACTAATTTCTACTTGAGATTAGTGCTCAAATTAACAAAATTAGTAGGAAATGTTGGGATCCATCTTATTTTTTGCAGTGTTTTTAACTCTAAAGTGATAGCTTTTATGCTTCCCTACCACAGCTCCTTGTGGAATTTTGTGGCTGTTGGGTTGGTAATTTTGAGTGCTCTAGTTTTCAAAAGAGGCAGCGGTTCATCTTGGTATTATATATTGTCAAGGGTTGGAGGAATTTACTGTTTTCTAACTTTGCTTAATTGTTCTCAAAATTTGTAACTTTGTTAGTTTCCAATATGTCTAATGTTTTTATTTTTGCTTAGAATATAAATGTTTCTCATGATGCATTATTCCTTTTGTGGACTAATTTGTTTTAGTAGATATAGCAAAGTTATTATTGTGGACTCATTAATTTTAGTATATATAGGAAAGTTTAGTGTGGTCTGATTTATTTTAATATATATAGCAAAAAGGAATAAGATGTTGTTAACAATGGAAGTATACAGTATTAGGGGTACATATTATTGTTAAAGTGATGTAATAGATGTAATAGAGGTATCAAAAAGTCCCATAAACCTAGTTGTAAGTGTTTTGAAAGAGAATGCATCATATACTTTATATATAAACTCATTCTTTACTATTATCGTTTCGTCGAGCATATAATAGGCACAATTTCTAGCATATAATATTTCTAACTTAATCTTGTTATTTTAGCCAAGTGATGATGGAAGTGAGCCTACTACATCAATGCATACTCGAAGATCCTTGAGATGCAGTAACACGACTCATCATGAGAATGTTTAGTGTGATTTTTTTATCTACTTTTGGATAACTTTTAATGAAGCTTTTTTTTACAAGTCTAATGAAACTATATTATAACTTTGCTATGATGTTTAATTTACTGCTTAAATTTCATTATGAATTTGAATATGAACACTTTGGAGTTTTTTTTATGAATTTGAAGTTGTGAATTCTTTGGAGATTTTATTAAGAAAATGATAGGATTGATCAATTATTAGAAATAATTTAAGAAAAAAATAGCCTCATAAGAAATTACAAATTATGCCCAAATAAAAATTTTAAATCATCACGGTTTTTCCTTGCTATATTGTGGAGGTTTTACAATTGTAACTAATGAACAGGGTTGAGGGGAGGTTTAAGATTGTCACAAATAAAATAAAAAAATGTCATTATTTTGAGGAGATTTAAAAATACCACAAAATGGTTAAAAATGACCACAAAATGAGGGTAATGGAGGTTGGTTAGGTCGGAGTTAAAAACTCCCACAATTGGATTGTTACACACCGAAAGGTGAGAGTTTTGTAAAATGCCACTAAAGATTTTGTGGAGGTTAAAAAATCCCCACTAAACAGAAAAATAATCCCACAAATCAACATATTTTTTGTAGTGATATCTATATCATTATGCTGATACCTATTTCTATAATGTTGATACGTAGTTATATTACATTGATACTTATTGCTATTAACATAGTTATCAAAATCGCAAGTTAACTCGTAAACTCGTACGAGTTTATGAGTTTAGGTAGTAAAATCGAGCTAACTCGCATGTAAACTCGTTTCTGGGTAAAATCAGGTAAACTCGTATAAAATTGGGTAAACTCATACGAGTTTACCATAGGCAGTTTTTTTTCTTTTTACAGCTACGCATGCAATCGTGCTCCGTAGTGTCATCGTGCTTCGTTCGTAATTCATCGTATGTATTTTATCATTTTCTCAGAGATCTTTTCCACTAGGGTGTGTGACCTCTGCATCGCTATCTGTACTTTAGTGTTTTGGATTGGAGGCATCTTCGTCACATACTCGCTTCCTGTGATGCTCAGTACTATGGGACTCGTTGGTATCTTCGGTATTTATGTTGTTGTGTGTGTCATCTCCTGTATATTTATGTTCTTGAAGGTTCCAAAAACAAAGGGCATGCCCCTCGAACTCATCACCGAATTCTTTGTTGTCTGCTCGAAGCAGACTACTTCTGTAAAAAATGAGTGACATTGTTCTTTATATACATTTGCTATGTTGGTTGCTCAATACACCGTTTCTCTCTTGTGTTGATAGATTTTACTTGTCATTAAGTTTATGTGGAGGAGAATATGTTCTTGTTCAAACATATGTATTATGTATTATCTATGAATTGAACTTAGAACTCATATATTTCATCTTCATTAGTGCTTTGTTATGGAGTTAAAAGTATTTATGAATTTCAAGTTTTATTAAAAATATTTTTGTAGTATAATAATTTTTTAAAATATTTTTTAATATTCTTTTAATAATAGGTAAACTCGTACGAGTTTACGATCCGAGTTTACGAAGGCTCCACGAGTTTACTTAAACTCGCGAGTTTGATAACCATGGCTATTAATATGATCCCGTCATGGCATGTGAGCTTGACACAAGAGTGAGAGTAGAGGAGAGAGAATATGCTTTGAGAAAGAGTGAATATAACGTGATGGAGAGAGTGTGTGATTTGATGGAGAGAAAATGTGCTCAGAAGATTAAGAAATAATTACATTGATACATTTCGTAACATGTGTTGATACCGCGTGCATGAGTGTTGATAGCATATACACATTACATGTGTTGATACCGTCCACATCAGAAATATTACTCATTGTATTAAATACAATAATTTATATACGATGTTAGTGAACAGTTGGTGTTCAAATAACAGTTGTATATCATGAGTCTCTTGACAACCTATTCATTGCCTACATTTGGATTTTTAACTCCAACCATTTGGTCATTCACGCACATCACCACTCCTTAATTACCTGAGTTGCATCACATCGTGCTAGAGAGGAGTCACTTGTCGTGCTGGAGAAGAGCCACACGTATCTGCAAAGAAGAGGCACACATCTCGTCAGAAAGTGCACCGTTTCTTTAACCTTAAATCAAGTAATCCAGTCAACCTAGTCTTTATATCAGCATGTTAACTATAAAAATCACTTTTTTTACTATTTGTAAATTGTGAATATATTATGCTATAAAATTCGTGTGATTTTACATCTAAAAAGTTACTTAAATATTTACATATCATTACAAATAAGTTTACACATTATTTTAATATTATTTGTTTTATAATAAGTAACATTTAGGGTTTTATGTTTTACTTTTACATTTTGCTTTTACAAAGGCTTTGAGCACTTGGGAGATTAACGATTTGTTTTTTATAACCTTTACGGTAACGTAATTTCAAAGAAGACAAAAAGTTTAGTCTCATTTCAACTAGTCATATTAACACTTGGTCTCATATTAACGTAATTCGGCAATGGGAGTGAGTGGAAATAAGTTAAGGAATATGGGTTTAGAAATGAAGGGGTTTTGAGGATCCCATTTGAAGCTGCAGGGTATTTTGAGGAATGGATGTTGATCACAAGGTCCAACCAAAGGAGGGTAAGACCAACTTCTTTCTCTAGGGTCGCATTGGGCCGGGCTAGCTTTTATTGCATATATACTTAGAAGTGGTGGTCTCTCTCGTAGATGGATGTGCATATTGATTCTCTGATACGTTTACTATCATTATTATGATGTTTTTCAGTATATATTTTTAGTTATATAGTATGTAATTTGATTTTTTCAGATAGACATCTTCTATACCTTTAATCATAAGGATTCAAAACTCGAAAGGTAACCATTTTTAATTTTGAGTTCTTGGCCTACAATTAAAAAAAATATTATTTATTAATTCATATTTATATTTTTTAAAATAACTTCGCTCTTACACTTACTATTTATAACTATCACAATCACACTTACTTCGTGCTTGTTTCCCACTTAACAAGCACTCTGTGCCTTGTGCCTGTGCCTGTGCCTTGTGCCTGTGCCTGTGCCTGTGCCTGTCAATACTGACTAATATATATACTTCAGTTGCCGAATAGTATGTGTAATTTTAAAATTGAGTCCAAAAAGATAGAAATTATGTCCAAGAGTATATGTAGTTATATCCCAATTGAATCTATTATCTATTACTATTAACAAAGGCGGAAACATCTTTTAGCCCGAAGCGTTTGAATAAAAACAACCCAACAAAAACAAAAAAAAGAGGGTGAAGAGTTTGTGTAACACCCTAGCTTAGCAGCGTATGCTTAAGTCATAATTTGCGTCTGCTAAGTTGTTATCTGTTGTGTGGGAATACTGGTAGTCCCTACTTTACTTCGAAAATAATTAAGTTAACTGAAAATAAGGACCCTTTTTTTTTAACATAAATTGCTTTTACGCGTCAAAGTAGAGCCATGCGTGTGAACTATCGTAAGTCCCATATAGTCGTATAACAGATAAATGCGGGTGTTGTCTGTCATACATGTACATACATAAATAGTGAAGTAAACAATACAATGGGGTCTGACAACCAATATCATATAGATCAAGGAGTCATATACATACATAGTATAAATGTAGCATAGATACATCAAAGAGCTA
>QANU01088664.1:16810-44207 GCA_003254905.1 Nissolia schottii
TTTGTAAATATCATGTGTGATCCGAGATTGTAACTTTTCTTATAAAATGTGATGGTAGCTTTCTTTTTTGAAAAAACTAAACTCCAACATAATATAGCAGAATAATTTGTGTTGATAACCAGCAGAGGTGAAGTCAATGAGGTCAAATGTTAAAAACAGAATAATGACAATTGACAATGTGCACAATGGAATGAAAAGCTCAGTGCTTCACTTGATACCTAACTCCGTTGTGAGTATTGCAGAAAGATTAAAGAAATAAGCAGCTTAATTTTATACATAAACTAAACACTAAAACAGTTTCTTTTCCGAAACAGGGAGATCAGCCATGAATTACTAATAAGACCCTAGAGTGTTATTGCATGGAAAAGCTGGAATCTGCTCTAGTTAACATGTTTCCCTTATTAAAATAGCTTAATCAGTCAATAACTCACATGTTACCATAAGTACAAGATTAGCTGACAGTAGCACAAAATAACGATAGATTTAATAGTGCAAAAACCCAGAAAAACCTGTACCTCACTAGTCACTAATGATGAGTCGCGCGTACCTGAAAACTCAGAAATCCAAAGACGCGAACGGGACGCGAACGGGACGCAAACGGGACGCAAACAACGAAGCGAACGGCGATGCGGACGGCGACGCGAACGACGACGCGGACGGAGACGCGAACGGGGACGCGAACGGCGACGCGGACGGGGACGCGAACGGCAACGCGGACGGGGACGCGAATGGGGACACGAACGGCGACGCAAATGGCCGGCGTGCGGCAACGTGAGGTCACGCAAATATTTGAGGAATGAAGATGGTGACTGATGAGGTATTGAGCCAATACATGTTACAGTCACATGGATGAATTGAATTTAAAGAAGGTGATGAGTGACCTGGGACCAATTTCATTCAAACGTGATTTGGGCTAAATGGATTTGGGCTGAATGCTGAATATTCGCCAAAAGCCCAAAAGGCAAAGCTGTTGATTTTTTTTTAAAAAAACTCTCGGATAAACGGGCAGCCCGTGAGCCCGCCGGGCTGGCCCGTTTAGCCCGCGGACTTAAACGCGGGCTAAACGGGCTGGGCCAATTTTTTTCAAATTTTTACGGACCTATTTTTTGCATGTAAAACCCGTTCCTTTAGCCAGGTAAACGGGTCGGGCTCATTTTGACAGCCCTATTCACAACCCCATGATTTGTTATCAAAGGTCCACCTAAGGTTCTTGAATTTTCGCACCATATTGCAACACTCTAATAAAGGGAATATTTTCAAGTAACCACTTCTAATATTCAAATTTAAAGTTTTTAGAATTACCCTAAACAAGTAATTTTCATAAAACAATTTTTTTTTTCTTTTTTAAAACCTCTTTTTTTTAATTATTTCAATCATTTTAAAAATTATTAACATTTACACTAGTTCTTTTTTTTTTCTTTTCTTTTCACATTGTTATCTATATTTAATATTTATAGACACTTGATAGATATAAAGTATGAGTTTTGCTACACGTACACTAAAAATCATACATCATACATATACCTCGTACTTATATACATAAAGTTTGTGTTTTAACTCTTGTAATGTTTGTGCATTTAATTAAATATAGTTGAGAATATTATTTACAAGTTTGTAATGTTTGTGCACTCGTGGGAATAAAGTTTGTGCATTATTAATGGTGTATGTATGAGTGTATGAAATTGGGTGTACATGTAATATTTTTGATAAAGTATTTGTCAAGGCTACTAGTATTAATAATCATGATAAAATGGTTTGAAATAATGTAACAAGATATGGCATTCAGAAAAGAAAATAACGATATTAATAAATCTACATATTTTGAGACAGAAATTCATCTACCACTAATTTATGTTCGTGAGTGTTGAATTAAATTTCAAAAGGATAGAAGAAAATGTCATTTTGAATTGCTGCAGCTGGTTAACTTAATATTTCATGATTACACAAATCCATCAGCAATCGACTACATAAAAAATCACTGGAAGCCCATAACATTCCCTACCAAGTTGATGTAAGCATATAAACTTTTGACTTGTCCGTGTGTACAGAATTTGTTTGGGCTGAAGATATCAGATAATTATAAGATAGTCTCAAACCGCAAAGAGAACTAAGAAAGCGATAGTCACTGTTCTCCTCTCTATAATGTTCGTTTTCTATCAATAAACAGCTAGCAGCTGGTTGTATACTTTCAACATGTTGCTCTCTGCATTTCGCCTTATGCCCTACTTGATTCTTCCTTCATTCGTAAACAAACAAAAGATTACATACTTGCGCGCATGATATTTACGGACACTTTTTTCATATTATCGTTGTGTTTGCATATTCGGCACATCACGAATATTGGCATACGATGGCACTCGTCCGACACACGTGTGATACACATTCGAAAATGTTAAAAAAAAAATCATGATTATTCGTGTCCAATCAATCGATCTATGGGATTTTTTGAGCTGCGTTTGTGTCGTGTTTGAGTAAAAAATATTTTAGATACTAAATAATTTGTAATGATATGGACTCTTAGAAAATTAAAAGTATTAGTACATGATATCTTAAATTTTTCACATATTTTGAAAATGGTTTGGGAAATATTAAAAATTAATAGTTTGATATTCCCTTTGTTCCCTGATGTCAGTCCCTTTTTCTTTTTTAGATTCATTGATAATTCAATGCACCTAGACACACAATTGTGTCAAGATGCATTGAATTATCAATGAATCTAAAAAAGTAAAAGGGACTAATATTAGACAATAGAGGGAGTATCTATTAATGAAAATATTAGGAATTTATTATAAATATTTAATTTTATACCTATATATGTTGTGTTTGTGTCCTATAAAATTTTAAAATTTGTGTATCATGTGTCGTGTCATTTTTCGTGTCTATGTTAATGCCAATGCTTCTTAGATGACTATTAATCCAATTTAATTAGTTAATTTTAGTAAGGACTCACAAGGATGCGAATTTAATTCTCAACGTTGATGTGGGACCCAATTTGGTGCGTAAATAATATTGTAAGTACTCCAAAAGCCTAACAAAGCTTATCAAACTAACCTAAACGTTTAGGGTTATATATAAACCACTTTATAAATTTTTGTACAATTTAAATTTTATCAATTCAACCGTTAAATTACAACTATCATATAAATTATTTGTGTCAAATTTAAAAAAAAATTGAACATCAATAAGAGTGTGATCAAATATTTACTTTATTTTCATGCATTTCCAACATATATATTATGTTGATTTTAATGCATGTAAAAAAATTAGTCAAATAATTTTAGATTAACACCAAACTTTGTATAAATGATCTATAAGATATGAATTTTTAACCCAACGATCGGTTTTTAAAAAAATTAAATAATTAAAAAGATATTAAATGGTGTAACAATTATTTAAAGTTACACCAAAAATAAAATTTGTACACCACAAAAATTTACATCTCGTGTACATCACAAAAAAATAATAAACATTACAAAACAATGAAACAAACATTGTCACTGAGTAGTCATGTGTGCACAGACATACGCGCGTTTAATATTGTTCGTTTATATGTTTGATAATATTTGTTTCTTTATTTTGTGCACGTACAAACATACATATGTTTAATATTACTCATATAAATGTTTGATAATATTTATTTTCCACCCACATCAATCTTCTAAGTGTACAAATATCAAGATCGAAGTGTTTGTACAATAATGTTGTACAAGTGATATAACCCCACTCAAGTAATTCGATGCCCCCACTCAGCTCTAAACCTAATTGCTTGTCACTTCATCATCCTCAACTAGTGGGCTCAAATATCTCTTGCCAGATCTTTATCAATGTCACTCAATTAAGCCCATGTATGATGCCGTGGGCTAAAAGTCTGAAACTATCTACTATTATTCTCCTTGAACATTCCGTAGACAAGAACGGTCCTACATGGATAATACAACTTTTAATTAAGTTATTATTTTATAGACTCCTCCATAATTGAGGTCATACCCATCAATTTGCAGGTCTCTTTACATTTTTATGATTGTAGTATAAGTTGTATATTAAAATACGACTTGAAACACAAAATTATAATTATATGAGCCGCAGTCTGAAAAACAAAAAGTCTGAATTCGCTACACCTATGGCGAATTCAGACATTTATAAAAAAAAAGAGAAAAAAAATGTCTGAATTCGCCATAACCTGTGGCGAATTCAGATCCAAACCTATACAAATATAAATTTTTTACATAGACTATATTATGAGAAATAAATTATTTGAGGGCAATATAAATGTAATAAATCCTCAATTTGCGTATGAATCAAAATAGTGTGTGAAAAACGGTGGGCGAGGCCCCCGGTACTACACGGCGAATGATTCACCCGGGCCAGATGAAAATAACAAAATAATAACAATAATAAATATTAATAATAAATCGAAAAACGAAACTGAAAACAACAAAAGCAAGAAACCAGCGTACCCCCGATGCACACCTTATCTGGCACTTTCTGCAAGAGGAGACCCACGTACATAATGAACTAAACAGTCAAAACTGTGAATGAAGCATATAAGACAGGCCAGCTTGGCTGCATTAATTCACGGTTTTTAAACTTTTGTGTCTTTTAGACTGAAAAAGGAACGAGAAGTCACCCATACACATATACGGTTGAATAAACTACACATTGTTAATTTAGAATTTAGATACACGGAAATATACTACGGTACTAATTATTTGGCTTCAACACCTCTCTCTTAATTTGTCTCAATCACCGTGATTTCCCTTGTTTTCCATATATATCTCTTCGATTAGTTTGATTTTATGCAGGTACACCTTTGTAGCTTTTCCTACCAATTAGTGGGTAACGCTATTAGCACTTTTATTTGATCTATCTACACTCCTCATACTTGGTTTTACTTTTTATTTCCTTTGTCACTCTCAAGTGATTTAAAAATTAACTATTTTTCATTTACATTTTTTAAAATATTACATATATATATATATATTTTCATTTTATATTAATTTAAGCATCGTCAATTTGATTTTTAATGGGGACATATCTTTAAATTAAATATATGAATAAAAGGTTTTAAATAATTAGATAATTTTTTTTAAAAAATAAATTTTAAAAATTGTTGTAATATGTTTTCATTAGCTAAAAGCTCTAACTGTAGAAGAAAAAAAAATTCAAAAAATTTATGATAAAAAAAACATTATATTTTTAAAGAAATGACATAACTATTATTAAAATCTAGATAATTAATAAATAAAAAATCTAGAGAATCAATAAATGTGAAGAATTAAGAAATCAAAAATCTAAAAGTTCTATAACAAATATAAACTCATAATAGACAATTATATAAAATGTATATAAATAAAAATATATTTAATTTTGAAATCATTTGAGGACGGTAGTTAAGGAAATAAGAATTAAAAGCAATAATGTAACGTGTAGATAGACACAATAAGAATTTTACTCTCCCTCCCAATAAGTGTACTTCCTGAAAATCGAACTTGTGTCCTGATTGTTATATTGTTACATAAAATTAAGCTACTTATAAATCGTCCAACAATTTGTTGATTCTCTTGGATAAAATGTGACGGCATGTTCGAAAATTAAATTTTATTTCATAACTCTTTTTATACACTTGAAAATTTATTGAAATTACGTGACATCCGTCTATTGAAGTATTCATTCATTCATTATTTTAGCTACAGCTTGGGGATGTTGATATTTACGTATCTTTTTATTCCAATCTTCATAAATGCCATTTTAATAAACTATATGATTCCCTGATTGGTTTGCAATATTGGTAGTCCTCAATATTTTTTTTGTACCAATTTTTTGGGGCAATTTTTCACCCATACTTTGGGAGAGAAATTTGGGCGGCATTTTTTTTGTCCGATTATGAAGAGAGTGAGAAAATTGGATGGAAACATTTTCAAATTTTTTACCTTGTTTTTATAAAAAAAAAACAATTATCCAGTACTTATATTCGGTATTGTTAGTGTTATATGAAATTGCAATTTAATTTACAAATAGACTACAAATATTAGACCATTGGATTGACAATTTAATTAATATTATAAGACATATTTTTAATTGAATTATTTTTTATTTTTTATTAATCGAGGTGATTGGATTAATAATATTTTAAGTTTATTATATCATATTTTGATTTAAAAAATTTAATCAATTTATATAAAAATAAAATAATTTATATTTAATATTAATATCGGATATCGTAGGAAATTTATCCAGTCAGTTTGAGTGGACGAAAGCAAAACATATATGAAAAGAAATATTTAACTAATGTATTTAATAATTATAATTGAATTAAAAGATATATTAATAGAATGAAGAGAAAAAAAAGTTAATGTCAACGGAGACATATTTAATTTCAACATTAAATCAGCTAAACTTAAGACAGGATTTTAGAAGAAAAAACTTAAATAATAAAATGTTAAGTAATGCTACGATGACAATCAAAATGGATAATTTTTAGACAACAACACACAAAAAGTTAAGAGTTTATAGTGATCGCACCATAAACTTTTATAAATTTAATTGCCTTAAAGTTATCTATGTCGATTGTGATGCTGTCATTTCTCCAAAACGCAGTCCTTATGCTCCAGCATCAAATCCTTTGTATCCAAGACTCCACATCTTAGAGTCATTCTTATTTAATTAATGATCACATATCATCCATGACAAAATCAAAGTCAAAGTCCACTGTCTTTTGATTATGAATATCGATCCAATTAGATGTATCAGATTTTGGAGACACCCGTTAAATGATTAAGCTAAGAAAGCAATCATCACTAGACCCCTATTTTTCCTTTCTTACTTTTTTATCCACAAATCTTATCATGTATTTTTTGGATCACTTCTAGTAAAAATCATAGTTATAAAACTCGGCTCAGCCTAGTCGGGTCGACCCAGAATTCAGTGATCCGGTCATGGGATTGAGCCGGTTATCTTATTGGATCGACCATATTCTAAACTTGATGTGACCTCATATTTTTTTTTTCTTAAAAAAAAAAGCAAAACAATGTCATTTTAGTGAAAAAAAAATTAAAAAAGTAAAGAAAAATATAAACGACGCTCAGTGCTCACCTCATTTGAGTTATTTCTCAATCTTCAATATAAAAACGTGCTTGTTTTATTTTCACTAGAGATGTCTTTGGATCAAACACCTTCAATAGATGTGCCATTATCCCAAGTTCCATTAATGATCAAGATTTCCTTAATGAAGGAGACATTAAACCTCAATATGACTCCATGACTCCTTGGGCATAATCAATATATGTATTGTTGTTGTTATGTATTTGTGATTTAAAACTTAGTTTACTTACGTTTGGAATTGAACTTGTCATTTGTGATTTAAGATCTTGAACTTGTATTGTTTATGTAAGGTATGGATTTGAAGTTTGAATCTTGTTTATGTATTTTTATGTCATTTTACTATGCAATGGATGTTTAAATAAATACATATTATTTATTTGGGTTTTTTAATTTTTTTAGGTTTTATATATATATATATGTATATATTTATTAGGTTATGCCATGCCCCAACCTAGGATGTGACCGCATGTAGAGCTATTGCCCCTATGGAAGCTCTGCCCTGGTCATACTAACGCTTATGCATGCTAAAATAACTGATTTTATAAAACTAACTAGTTTCATATATGAACTAAAAATAATATCTGAGTACATGTTGTTTTGAAAATGATATACTGAAAAAAGTAACTAAATACATAATAACAAAATGAGGAGATCTTGCCCCAGTAATTTGGAGCATATCTACTGGCATAACCCTAGTAGACCCCACTGCGAATCAGAGCTTACTACTGACTCTGGACCTCGCTGCTACTGGACAAGGGGGATGTTCTCACTTTCCTCTACTGTATATGAAAATATCATTTGACAGAAGGGTGAGTTTGTCATCTTAGTGGAGGTAATTCCGTACCACACAAATATCATATACTGCACATAAAACATAGGGTGTGTGTGTGTATCTAACTTAATGATAAATAAACATATAATAAACTGTAAGTAAATCTGAATAACTGCTAAAGAATAAACTGGTTTGTCTGTAGCGTGTACCTGCCTCTAGCAGAGGGGTGCGAGGAGAGATGCCTGTCTATCCTCGATTCAAGGGAACCTTAGCGCGACTTTACTTCGTCATGATGAATCCTCGCAGTTCCAGTACACTTAACCTAGATCTTGTGAGGGTATGCATACCCTAAATCTGTGGAACCTTGCGCTCAATATTATCTGAATCTATGAGGATACGCATACCCTAGGTTATCTAATATTGAGTCTGATATGCAAGGATGCTGACCCCATACTAAACTAAGTCATATACCCTAAGGTACACTACTTGTGAAGTCTTTTAGATGAGTTAGATTAATTACCCAAGTTATTAGGTCTTAAGTCTACTAATTATGGGAGCTAGTATTCCTAGTTAATTTAGTCTTATTCACTTTTCTGTGATTAAGGACTGTGGTCCCATACTTAGGGGAGGTTCCTAGGTAAGAAAGGTGTGTCACCATGGCAACTTAAGGATCAAGTATTTGCCTTACTAGAACCTTCCTGTTGTTAGGGTCCTTTTTTAACTGGAGTCTTTATTAAGGTCTGTTATGTAAGCCTAACCATACAATTCTAAAAGGTATCATCATGCATCATATAGTCATAAGTCTATTCCCTAGCATTGTCACCAGATAAGCATAGTAATAAGTAAATAGTTATATATTGACTTGATTAACGGACCACTAATGTGGCACCATCGACGCTTCAGGACCTTCACTCAATTAAAACATCTTACAACTGAGGAGCACTGGCACTGGAAGCTCCAAACGGTGTGGCGTTGGCCCCTAGAAAGGCTAATAAGCACCACACCATCAAAAAACCATAAGGAAACATAACTATGGGTCTGCGGTAGCGATCTGGCATCGTTACAGCGATTCGGCATCGCCACGTTAGCTGTGAACCGCCATGGGACCACCACTACCAAAGTAGCACTACCGGGTCCTACTACCCTAGGCCATTATTAAAAGGATTGGCTACCTACCCAAGATGAAGATGTTGCATCTTCACAAGAAGCGGGAAGAAGGGAGGAGTCTAAAGCTTTGAGCGATTTGAAAGAGGGAGGGGAGAGCTCTATTTATTGGCAGAGAGGTGGCTAAAAGGGTGGGCTAGACATTCTTCAAGCCAAGCAGGTTTGGATTAGAGTTTTTTTTATCATCGCTAAGGGTGAACGCGATAGAGCGCATCACTGCTTCTATGTCATTGCAGTGCGTCTTCTGCTCTGCATCGCTTTAGCGCGCCTCTAAAAGAAACTTGGGTCTTCACATTCTTCCCCACTTAAACAATTTTGGTTCCAAAAATTGCCTGGTTGACTTTGCCTTGGAACATACCAGAAGGGTTTAAGAGGTAAAGGTATAACTTCTTCATCACGTCTTCTGCCTCCCAAGTTACTTCCTCTGCGGTGTGGTTTCTCCAAATAACCTTTACTGAGGCCACTTCCTTTGAGCGAAGCTTCTTGAATTTTCTATCAACTATTGTCACTAGTTCTTCTTTGTAGGACATGTCGGGATCCACCTTGATGTCTTGCTAGGCTAGGACATGCTTGTCGTCACGGATGTATTGCTTGAGAATCGATGCATGGATCATAAGGTGAACTGTAGCCAAACTGGGTGGTAGTGCCAACTTGTTAGCCACTGACCTAACCCTCTTCGTAATCTCGAACGGGCCTATTGACACAGAGATTTTTGCCTATCTCTTTGTCAAATAATTTTAAAAACCAAATTAACCTAATTGGAATGCAATATAGGGCTAACTCGAGTCGTTTCATGAAGAAGAAATTTATAACCAAATCCAAATACAAATCAATGGGGGGGTTTGTGAAAATAAAACAGAGACGAATAACTATAGCTAAAACAATACCTCGCATATGGTGTTTCTAGACTAAAGATCAATTATCGTTGGTTCCTATAATCATTATTAATAAGGGGTGTTGTTTGCTAGTTGATATCTCTAACTAACTTGAACAACCTAATTAAATCTAATTAGTTCCTCTAAAGTTTCAAAATCCTAAGCCGACAAACCTTGCAATCATCAAAGTCTATTAACCTAGAATTAATCCTGACCACAACATGCAATCGCTATATCGCAAATTAGGAAGGGAACAAGCATGAATAAACATTAAGCACTGAACCTCTAATTGCTCCATTAATATGCATTTGGCACATTTTCTTCCATTCCTTGTTCCTTTTGCTCCCCTTCTTGCATCACACTTGATTACTCGTGATTCTAACAAATTAAAAACAAGATGTTAAACGCATAGGTTACTCAAGACAATTAAAAACCATTCAAAACGGTGCTCAAATAGCAAATTTCTCAATTATGCTTACAAAAGGGGAATTACACGAAACTCATTAATTATCTATCAAAATCACAAAATTTTGGTATGTAATGTTCAATTATGGATTATAAAGATGTGGGTTAAATATCTTTTATCACCTATGTACCGAGGGTTTAGCTTCCCTTGCTTGCCAAAGTGAATCACTCCCTTTATCAGGGACACCTTCAAAAAGACCTTCTCTTCTACTTCAAACTCCAAGCTACGTCGATGCTAATATGCTTGAGACTTTTGTAAAGATTGTGTAGTTAATAAGCTTTCTTTAATAAGCTTGATCTTGTCTATTGAACTAGTCTATGGTATCTTGAATGATATTAGAGGCTATAAGCTTGGCTTCTCTTGTTTCAAACTAACCGATGGGAAATCTGTATCGTCTCCCATAAAGATCTTCAAAGGGGACCATCTGTATGCTTACTTGGTAACTATTGTTATAAGCGAACTCTACCAAAGGTATATGCTTCTCCCAAGATCCTCCAAAATCAAGGACACATGCCCTAAGCATGTCCTCAAGCATTTGTATGGTTCTCTCAGACTGGCCATCTATTTGGGGATGGAAGGTTGTGCTCATCTCTAAGTCTGTACCCAACGCCGTCTGAAAGGCCTTCTAGAACCTGGCGATGAATTGAGCACCTCTGTCTGATATGATTGAAAGGGGAACCCCATGAAGTCGGAGTATCTCCTGGATCTATATTGTTGCATAGTCTATGGCCTTGTAAGTGGTCTTGACTGGCATAAAGTGTGCTAAATTGGTCATCCTGTTAACTATCACCAAGATTGAGTCATAGCCGTTGGGGGTTCGGGTAAACCATACCATAAAGTCTATGGTGATCTTCTCCCACTTCTACTTATAGGTATGGGTATCGTCTAGAACTCTCTTGCTGGTCACTGGTGTTGGGCCTTAACTTGCTGACACACGAGGAATCTAGCCACGAAACTTCTCACATCTTTCTTCATGCTCTTCCACCAGAATATTTCCTATAGGTCTTGGTACATCTTTGACGATCATAGATGGACCGAGTAAGTTGTATTGTGAACTTCTTCTATAACTTTATTTCTTAAATCACCGACGTTAGGGACACACAATCACCTCCCTACTTGTAGTGCCCTTTATGAATCTAATGTTATGCCAGTCTTGGTCTTTGTGATGCTCTTCCTTATCTTGGGACCTTCGATTTTTCATCTCTTGATCTCCAGGGACACCGTCTAGACCTCGAGATCAGCCCAGAGTGCCTCTTAACTCACTTATGCTAAACCTAGACCTTCTGTTGAACATATACCACTAAAACCATGTGCATAACCCTGATCTCACAAGAGCGGCAAACTGAGCTCACTGTGAGAGGTTTTCCCGACGTTACCTTGACATGAAAACGGCTTCCCAAGTGCATAAGGTGATGTCTTTAAGATAGATGCCAAAAAAAGAAGATATGTAGAGGTGCCTGGAATTCGAATAGAGTAAACCAAACACATCATATGAACATATGGTAACAATACTTGTTAAAACTATTTTGGATGCCTGAGCATCTTGATGGGTTAATGCATACAAATGGAGGACTCCTCTTCCACTGGTGCCTTGGTCACCAGAAAAGCTGCCTCCTTGTCCTCTATGGTTTGGGCCTCTACCCCTGGCACCTCTGCCTGTTGGAGCCATGGACTCACCAAAGTTCCGTTCTTGCAACTAAGTGGTTTGGTTCCCTAGCGTACCAATCCTTGAGTAGAAGCTGCCTGGAGGTTGGGATAATCCTTCTTCATGTGGCCTTCTCTTCCACACTCGTAGCATCCTAAAGTGCCAAACAGGTAAGGACCAGGGTGGTGTTTTTCGCAGGTTAGACAGTTAGGAAAAGATGGTGTCTTCCTGCTAACTACCTCTACTCAGTATTGTGCATACTGGAGTGGGCTATGAGAAAACAGCCTGCCTGGGAAATTTCAGCAGAGGAATGTGTTGGCTTGGGCCCTTCCCTATACTGGAGCTTGTGAATGCACCTTGCTACTTAGCCATCTTTGCTTTGTTGGAGGTCCTTTGAGCGATTAAATTGGTTTCTATCTAGATAGTGACATTTACTATCTCTGAGTAAGATGCCCTATCCACCTATGTAGACAACCCCACCTAGTATTGAGTGGGAAGATTGGCTATGAATAGTCAGACTCTCTCTCGGTCCATCATCATCAACTGATCAAAAGCTTGGCTAAGGTTGGTGAAACGTTCATCATATTATACAACTATCATTCCTAGGGTAAGCTTCAACTGGAGGAACTCATCTACTAAACGATCCATGATGCTGGTAGGAAGGCACCTCTCACAAAGTTTGGTAGAGAACTCTTCCTACGAGAGTGGAGGCTCGCCCTCACCTCTGTTCTTCTTAAATCCACTCAACCACTATGTTGTGTAGCCAATCAACTGGTATCTTGCCAATTCCACCACTTTGGAGGCAGAGACATGGAGCATCTCTCCTATCTGCTCGATCTAAAAGAGTAATTCTAGCGGGTTCTCGGCCGAGGTATTGCTACTGAAAGTCAAAGGACTCAAGTTCCAAAAATGATCGACTATCGTGTCATTTGAAGGGGTAACAGATCATGCACTAGAACAAGCTACATTTGTTAATACTTAGGCCATCTAGGTTATGACCTTTTCCAAGTTTGTCAGTAGGGCATTATCACCTGAGGTGGTATTGCCATGAAGTCGCTTGCGTGTTATGATACCCTGAGGGTGTGACCAAGAACTCATTAAGCAGGAGTATTTAAAAGATACTGACTCTTGACTGATGACTGACTCTTCTAAAAGGTTTTAGGTACTACTGCATTCTGCACAAATGGGCATGCTTTCATTGGTACAGTTACATTGATACTTGAAGTCCCTATGCTCTAGAAACTAAGGGAAACCTATGGCTCTGATACCATTTTGTCACGCCCTAACATAGGAAGTGAGCGCACGTAGGGCTACTGCCCCTACAAAAGCTCTGTCGTGGTCATACTAACTCTTATGCATGCTAAAACAATTGATTTTATAAAAATAACTGGTTTCATATATGAACTAAAAACAATATCTGAGTACATGTTAATCTGAAAATGATATATTGAAAAAAGTAACTAAATACACTAAATAAGGGGATCCTACCTTAGTAATCTAGAGCATATCTACTGAGATAACCTTGGTAGACCCCACTACGAAGCAGAGCTAACCATTGACACTGGACCTCGCTGCTATTGGACGAGGGGGACGTTCTCACTTTCTTTTACTATATCTAAACATATCATTTGATAGAGGGGTGAGTTTGTCATCTCAGTGCTGGGTACCTCGATACCATACAAATATCAGATCAAACATGGTGTGTGTGTGTATATATATATCTAAATTAATGATAAATAAACATATAATAAGTTGTAAGTAAATCTGAATAACTGCTGAAAAATAAATCTGGTTTGTCTGTAGCGTGTTCTCGCCTCTAGCAGAGGGGTGCGAGAAGAAGTGCCTCTCAATCCTGGATTCAAGGGAACCTTAGCTCGACCTTGCTTCGCCAGGATGAATCCTTACGGTTTTGGCATGTTGAACACAGATACTATGAGGGTGTGCATACCCTAAATTTGTGGAGCATTGTGCTCAATATTATCTAAATCTATGAGGGTACGCATACCCTAGATTATCTAATACTGAGTTTTATCTGCGAGCATGCTGACCCCATACTAAACTAAGTCATCTACCCTAAGGTATACTGTTTGTGAATTCTTTTAGATGAGTTAGATTAATTACCCAAGTTATTAGGTCCTAAGTCTGCTAATTATGGCAGGTAGTATTCCTAGTTAGTTTAGTCTTATTCACTTTTTTGGGATTAAGGAATGTGGTCCTATACTTAGGGGAGATTCCTAGGTAAGAGAGGTGTATAACCATGGAAAACTTAAATACCAAGTCTTTGCCTCATCAGACCTTCCCTTAGTTAGGGTCCTTCCTTAACCACAGTTTTTATTAATAGGGTCTGTTATGTAAGTCTAACCATAAAGTTCTAAAAGGTATTATCATGCATCATATAATCATAAGTCTCTGCCCTAGCATTGTCATCATTTAAGCATGGTAATAAGCATATAGTAATATAAATGTTGTAAACATGACTGACTCGATTGACAGACCACTAATGTAGCACAGTCGACGCGTCGGGATCTCTACTCATTTGGAATATCTTGGAACTGAGGAGCACTGGCACTAGAAGCTCCAAGCGGCATAGCGTTGACACTTGGAAAGGCCAACAAACACCACACCATTAGAAACCCATAAGGAAACATAACTATAGGCTCTATGGTAGCGATCTGGCATCACTATGAAAATCGACATTGCCACGGCAGCCCTGGACCACAATGGGATCACCACTACCAAAGTAGCTGCATCGAGGCCTACTACCCTATGTCCTCCTTTAAAGTATTGGCTACCTACCCTAGGTGAAGACGTTATGTCTTCACAAGAAGAGGGAAGAAAATGAACGAGAAACTCCACACTAGAGAGAGGAGGAGTCTAAAGCTCTGAGCTAGTTGAAAGGGGATGAAAGAACTCTATGTATAGGCGGAAAGGTGGCTAAAAGGGCAGGTTAGACCTTCTTCAAGCCCAGGAAGCGTGGATTAGAGTTACTGATCATCGCCTAAGTGCTGGAGCGCGTCACTGCTTCCATGTCGCTGCAGCGCCTCATGGGCACTAGAACGCATCTTCTTCTCTATGCCGCTGCAACACGCCTCTGAAAGGAACTTGGGTCTTCAGAGGATATATATTTATTTTTATTATTATTTTATTTATATTAGGGTCAACAAGTGACCTAGTGACCCAATGGGGTGGCCAAGTCAAGTCCCAGGCCAAGTTTAATAACTAGGGTGAAAATCTAGGAACTACAGACACTTTATAAGATTACCGTGTCTCTTTGTCTATCACACCGCGGACATTGACACATGGAGACATTCATTCGATACACATGTTGCAAATGTGTCCAAAACTGTCCAAATAAAAATCTCATAATTAACCGTGTCCAATTGTGTCCGAGTTATATCCGAATGTTTTTTGAGTCATGTCCGTACCGTGTCCGAGTAAAATATATTTTAGGTATTAAATAATTTATAATAATATAGATACTTAGAAAATTAACAAGTATTGACACGTGAAAATATCTTGCATGTTTCATATCTTTTGATTTTTTTTTTGAAAAGTATTAAAAATTATAGTAGTTTGATATCAATGAAAGTATTAATATATTATTATGAATATTCAATTTAACACTTATATATGTCATTTCGTGTCTTGTAAAATTCTGAATTTGGTGTGCTAACTTGTCGCGTGTCATGTCATGTCCCGTATCCATGTTAGTGTCGGTGCTTCTTAGGTGAAAACTAGTTTTCCTTCTTTTTTTTTTCTTTGTTGCAAATTAGTGAATACTAGTTGATTAATATAATACAAGTCTTGTCGATATATATATACTTTCTAAAAGATTTGAACACAACTTTTTAAATTTATCTTAACATAAAATTAAAGGAGATATTACTTGATCTATTAGCTTTCGGTATCGTTGAATATATCTTTGTTAGAAATAAAAAAGGAAAAGCTTAATATTATAGCGCAGTCACATTCAGACCCTTTTAGACATTGACCATTGTTTAATGATTTATATAATAATTTGTTGCCTCCAACATCGTTTTAAGGAACATATGTATGATAAATAATAAAAAATGAATTCATAAAATAAGACAAAACCAAAGAAAACTCCTATATATACACATTCTTAATGCACCTAATTCTGGTTGGATTTTATATCAGATCAATGCAACACTATAAATTCCTTAAGATAGGATGTCAATGAATGTGCGAGGGAGAGATCAGAGAGAGAGAGAGGGACAAAAAGAAATGATCATGAACGAACAGCATAATTGATCATTAGAGATTTCAAGGCGTACCCATTATAATATGAGCACCATTAATTACAATTTCTTAATTAACACGAACATCATATCTCGCCTTCATCCGTAAAAAGTAGTAACCGGTTTTAACTAATTATCTTCTTCATCACTTTGCTCTCAAGCAAGCAACCAGCACACTCAATTACAGCACCTTAATTTCTTGTATATTTTTCTCGCACCAAAAAAGCCTACCTAATTAAAATATATCATAAATCATAAATTAACTAATTAAAAGTCAGTTACATGCACAAGTGTAGAAGTCAACCAGCTCATCCATTGACCCCAACTGGGTCTCAGCGGCAGTGCTCTGAAGCATCCACAGCAGGTGCTCAAACAGCACCACCTCACAGGAAACCACCACACCGTGATCATGATCATCACCAGAAGAAGACCTGTCCACCAGCTCCTGAAACACGGGATGGTCGATGATGTGGGAGCTCACGAGATACCTCCTCCGGGACTTGCCGACGTAGACAGCGTGGAGCCCCCCGTGTTGGGGTTCTTCCACGGAGGAGGAGCCGCCGCCGTTGCCTTCTTTGTCGTCGTCGTCGCTGGCGGCGGAGACGCAGCTGTTGTTGCGGCTCAGCTTGGTCAACGAGGGCCACCGTTTGATGGCTGACTTCAGCTTTGTTAGCTTTCCCGTTTTGGCCATTTCCGTTGAGTTTGATGAATGTCTTGAACGAGAGAAAGGATGGTTAATAGAGAGAGAGAGAGAGAGAGAGTGCGGTGATGATGAGTGATGAGAGGTTTTGGAGTGATGGGAAAAGAATGAAGGAAGGTGTGAGGGAAGGTTCAGTTTATAAAGGGAGGGAGGGGGGGGGGNATGGCCCACTGTTTAGGACACACAGCTAAGAATGAGATATGTGGGTGGAAATTGGTGAAAACCAGTTGCGCTTTTGTTTGGCGTCTAGTAAGGGCCTATTGGGATTGGGAGGCTTTGCTAGAAGACAATAACGCTTTCCTTCTTGCGTGCTTTTACATGCGTCCCAACCTCGAGGGCCATGTGATTTTCTTTGCCCCCTGCTACTTATCATGTTTTACTATTGGGTGTATCGGGCCTTAATTTATAGAATAAAACTACACTTTCCTATCATTAAAAGACTTTTTTATCTGAATACTTTTAGTCTTTAACCGTTTAGTCTTCAACAACCGTTTGCTTGGATTATAAGAGAAAATTGAAAATAAAATAAAGAAAGGGGTACACCCAAAATGCTCTTACTGTACTGTCACCATGTGACGTAAATATACATAGTGGCACAGAGTGCAGAAGCTTTGTCAAATACAGAACCAAACCAAATTGGATTTACAGCGCATTAAATTGCGAAAGTAATTATCACACCATCTTTCCTACTCTCCCACTCACGCTATAAGCATGTGGACTCACTCTTTATCATGCACAAACTTTTGAACTGACGTGCGCGCACAAACTTCTCAATAAGCAGAAACTAAAGAATAAGAAGAAAATGAAATGAAAACAAAAAAAGAAAATTTCGGTACTCACATGCACAAGCTTTTCTACACACATGCACAAACTTTTGAACACCCAAAAATAAAAAATATGACGGAAACAAAAATGAAGAAGAAAACTTTAGTACTCACATACACAAACTTTTGAACAAGAATGCACAAACTTTTCTGCACATTGCACAAACTTTTGAACAACCAGAAACAAAGAATATGAAGGAAATGAAAATAAGAACAAATACAAAGAAAAAAAAAACTTTGGTGTTTACCTACACAAATTTTTGAACAAGAATGTACAAACTTTCCTACACACTTGCACAAACTTTTGAAAAATAAAAAACAACGAATATAATCGAAACGAAAATGAAAACTTTGGGATTCACCAATATCTTGCGAAGAAGAAAAAGTGAAGGAAGATTAGGGAAGAAGAGAATAAAAAAGAATAAGAAAAATGAGAAGAAGCGTGTGTTAGGGAGGGTGAGGTGTACAAGAGGTAGTGTAACATCCCGCTTTTTTTCTTAGTAAAGATTTCAATATAAGTTATATAGTTAGACTAGAAATTTTGAATCTCAATTTTATTTTCCGGAAATGCAAAATAAGGTAATAGTTCGCGATTTCGCGAAAATCCGCAGACATCAGATTTATTACCTTAGATTGACTTAAATTCCATGATTAGGAAAATTAATAGATCGTGATGGTGTGTCTGGGATATTTTTCGAACAGCCGTACATGAAGCACCCAAATAGCAAACGACCAAACCTAATCAAACATGGTCAGAATCCGGTCTTCCATTTGAAAAAGCCACCAACAACCACACACTTACCACCCAATCCTAATTTTGGTCAAAGATGACTAAGCCATCTTTATCCTATTTTTATTTTCTTTTTCTTTTTCTTTTCTTTCACTAATTTTTGTGGCCAAGAATGGCCAAGGCCCACGGCTTTAAGGGCCTATAAATAGCCCTCCCATGCCTTTCATTTCCTCATTTCTTCACTTGCTAGCTTTTCCTTAAAACACGTTATGTTCGTGCACTTCGTTGTTATGTTGCCGAAGTCGGGAATCAATAAGGGAAGCCACGCACTCTTGGAAATGTTCTCTCACTACCCTCACCATCAACCAATACTTTAAGGAAGTAGGTAAACCTAGCTTACTCACCACCTTGGTGGCTTCTAAGTGATTGCTTATGATTATGTGAAAATACCATGTATTATGTACTAGATTAAGGTTAATGATGCATGAATGATTTTGGTGCTTTCTTTGAGTAAGAACAAGTGTTATTGTGATTGTTGGAACTTGTTGAGAAGCCCTAATAAGTGGGCATGGGAATGGATGAGAAGAAAGGAAAAATAACAAAGCTGTGACCCTAAGTCACGACCAGGGTGCTGAGTGACCTAAGGGGTCCGCTTAGCGACCTGGGGAAAAACCCTAGAAATGTATTGGAAGTTATGTTTCTGTGACTTGGGTGGCGTCAGGGACCGCTGAGCGACCTTGACGGGGTGCTGAGCGGCCTAAGCCCTAGTTCCCATAGAAACCTGGACTTAGGTGGCTAAGTAACCCAGGAGTTCCCGTCGGCGCCGAGCAACTTGGAGAGCCCTAGGTCACTAAGCCAATCTGGGCCAGTGGTTGAGCGATTAAAGAAGTTTTCTTGGGTTGCATGTTCTAACAAGAACATGTCCACGTTACTTAGGTGCAATAACAATAATTATTATGGTTTATGTCAAAACACATCATGAGGATATGGTTGTCATTCAGGTGTTAGGACAACACTAGATAACTAAAAGTTATCACCTAACTCTACCAACGAACATAAATGAATCTTAGGGGAAAAGTGATGTCTTAAGAAGGTTCTGACCACAGAGGTCTGGTGTACCTCGAAGAAAGTACATAGTTATATAATAGGGAATCCCCCTCTCTTGGCATGTCCACAAGACAAGCCCATCACCAGTCCAGCAAGATGGATTGGTCAGTGATATTAACACAGGTTTAAGACCTAGTTTTATGTTGACGTGAAAAAAAAAGAAGGAAAGAAAGAAAGAAAGAAAGAAAAGATGAATGTTCTAGGACGTGACGTCACAAGTCCCAAAGAATGTTAAACAAAACACTCCCGGTAGCGTTGATAGGGAATGCCAGAGAGTAGAGGACACTCCTGGTAGTGTCGAAAGGGCATGCCAGAGGGTGAAAAATACTCCTAGTAGTGTCAAAAGGGCATGCCAGGGAGTAAAGGTACACTTCTGGTAGCGTCAAAAGGGCATGCCAGCATGGTGTACATTTCCCGGTCACGTCAAAAGGGCAGGCTAAGGAAAGCACGAGCCTACTCCTGGTCACGTCGATAAGTCAGACCCCTCACCATCTCACAAGGAGGATGGTTATTCCCTACCGTTGATCGATGATTTATGCCGTGGTTAGCTACCACGTAGGTTATAGCGTTGCCTGGTTATCAATGGTATAGAAACAGAAGCAGGTTGTAGCTGAACGACCACACCTACAAAGGAGGCGAACTTAATGTAATAAGAAGGACGCAACCGATAGGCGCGTAAGAGAATCCTAGATTCCCTCATGCATAAGATATGTGATATATGTATATATGTATGTATGTAAGTACCGTCCAGAGGACTCTCGAGACGGTCTATACGAAAGTTATAGATGACGCGCACATGTGACTGGACAACTATTGTACTCTAGCAATAAAGTAACAAGCACGAATCCCTAGGTAACACAAAGATTAGAGATCCCCAGTCACCTAGTAAAATAGATAAAGCTACTCAAGATTAGGACGCATGATAATAATCAGTAGGAATCTGGTATGCATGAACATTTAGAGATCTCCTGAGTGGCCTGGATCATAACTGAGATAATGAGAAATTCCCTGACGCTAAAGGTATCCCACTGAGGATGAAATGTTTTCATCCCTACTCGTTTATGACTCTAGGGACAGATGAGGATTACGCCGAGCCGTAGGAGGAGCAATGAAGGGCAGTTACGTGAAGCAGGCACCTGAGAGGAGAAGGTATGAAGAATTTTGGGATGGGCTACTGGAGTTGTGTACCAGTTAGCCCCTATGTGTTGTAGTGGATAATGTATTTTGATAGATATAATGTGTGTATATTAACTACTATAATACTTACGTGAATTCTTGTAAATATACGTGATTGACTGCGTGTTTGATTATCTATCTGATTGTGCTATGTTTGATTGACAGTCATAAGCCCAAGGATTTATCATTTATATTATATGCCCTGTCAAGTGCGACTCATATTTTTTTGCAATACACAATGAGAAGAAATATTTGAAAGTGGTCCATATTTTCCTAATCAAGTATTTCCCACCAAGTACTTCACAACCTAGTGAGAATTGCGTACGACTTAAGTGTAAGCAGTTATCTAGGGTGTTACATTTGGTATTAGAGTAATTTGGCCCAATAGAGCCTGAGGACTGAGCTGCATTATGCTTTCCAGCATGACTACAGTGTAGGTTTCTACTGAGTACTATGTGCTAAGTTTATGTGTACTAACCTTTCTTGAGCCTGATCACATCGATTTTTGTGCAGGTGCAATAGATTAGTCATTCTGCCCCGCAGAGACACTACTCGCCTTACTGAAGACGAGCCTGTAGGCCTTGAGATACTAATCCGTGAGTTACCTCGCGCCACTAATCGAGTAGTAGATTCGAATATCCAGCGATAGGCCACCCCAACTGTAGAGGAAGTTGATGCCAGGAAATTTGTAGATTTGTGTAGAGTTAATCCTCCCATTTTCATGGGAGTTATGGACCCAGAGCAGGTCCATAGCTAGTTGAGGGAGATAGAACAAATCTTTGAAGACATCCCCTGTTTGGAGGTTCAGAAGGTCAGGTTTGCCTCCCGAAAGCTGAAAGGTGCTGCCTTAGAATGGTAGGACACCACCAGGCCTCTCCTCGATCAAGGACATGTTCTAGTCATGTGGGAACAATTCACTATGGCCCTCCTTAACAAGTACTTCCCTGAGGAGATGAGGGAGTAGAAGGAGATGGAATTCTTGGGATTAAAGCAAGGGGGAATGACGGTAGCAGAATATACTGTAAAGTTTGAGAGCCTCTGTAGGTACTACCAAACATACAGACTAAATCCCGATGAGGGATGGAAGTGCAGTAAGTACCGAAAGGGGGCTGAAGGTAGAGTTGCAGGCGTCTATCAACGTGCTAAGTGTCAAAGAGTACGCTATTCTGGTTAACAAAAGCTTAGCCTAGGAAAAAGCTGACAAATACTTGGCCACAGTGTGAAGCGAGCGAAATAAGAGAAGAGCTGACGAGTAGGGAAGTTTCCAATGGAGATTAGGAAGAAAGGACCCTTCCAGGCCCCATTTCTTAGTTGGGGCAGGGGTTAGTTGCTGCCGCGACAACATCAAGGGGTGGGAAGATCTCATACTCAACCCCGACCAGGACCACCCAGAGGTGGACAGCAAACAACAAAGCTTCAGCAACAGGAAGGTGCATCGGGACAGAACGTACGAGAGGCTCAGTAGAGGATAAAAGTTCAGCTGCCCTGCCCAAAATTCCATAAGACGCATCCGGGGGAATGTTTAGCAAGGCAGAATGTTTGCTTTAGATGGGCCATTTCGCCATATTCTGTCTAACAGTTCTACCCCCAACACAGCACCAAGGCCGGGTGTTCACATTATCTGCGGAGGAGGCGCAAGATGAAGAAGGCTTGATTTTTGGTAAGTGTGTACTTCGGGGTAGAACTTTGATTGTGTTGTATGATTCAGGAGCGTCACACTCCTTTATATCCTACGATAGTGTAAATGAGCTAAGATTGTCTGCCACATCACTACCGTACACATTGCCGTATCCACACCCACCGCAGCATCTATTAAGACTTGTCAGGTATGCCTCCAGTGTCCATTCCAGCTGCAGGAAAGATTTTTCACAACTGATTTGATCTGCCTTCCCTTAGTCAGATTAGAGGTGATCCTAGGGATGGATTGGTTGCGTGCCAACCGGGTTGTCCTCGATTGTGCCAAGAAATTGGTAACGTTTTCGCCAACAACCACAAGCACACCAACCCCAAAGTGGAATCAATGACTTTATACTATTGCCAGCTAGAGAACTAAGGATATATTCTTCTGGCATCCTTGGAGGTCGCAACAAAGTTAGAAGTCGGGAACATTTCCGTGGTGTGTGAGTATCCGGATGTGTTTCTTGATGACATTCTAGAATTTCCTCCAAAGTGGGAGGTTGAGTTCTCGATCGACCTGGCGCCGGGAGCAGGACCTATTTCCATTGCGCCATCCCGAATGTCCCCTATAGAACTACAGAAGTTGAAAAAGCAATTGGAAGAATTGATGGGGAAGCAAATCTTTCGACCAAGTGCATCGCCGTGGGGTGTGCCGGTACTATTTGTGAAAAAGAAGGACAATACCATGAGGATGTGCATTGATTATAGGCAACTGAAGATGTGCATTGATTATAGGCAACTGAACAAGGTTATTATCAAGAACAAGTATCTGCTGCCCAGAATCAATGACTTGTTGGATCAGCTAAAAGGCACCAAAATTTTCTCTAGGATTGATCTATGATCTGGGTATCACCAGATTCGTGTATGGGAGGAAGACATTCCAAGACAGCGTTTAGATCCCGCTACGGCCACTACGAGTTCACGGTGAAGTCGTCCAGGCTAACGAATGCTCCCACAATCTTTATGGATTACATGAACAGAATTTTTCGCACCTACTTGGACGAGTGCGTCATCCTCTTTATTGATGACATATAGGTGTACTAGAAGAATGGGAAAAAGCACACCAGGGATTTGAGATCGTGTTGGAAGTACTAAGGGAAAAGAGGTTTTATGCCAAACTCCCCAAGTGCTAATTATGGGCCAAAGAAGTACAATTTCTAGGCTATATGGTGTCAAAATAGGGAGTGGTAGTAGATCCCGGTCGAAGCGGTCACGACAGGGGAGAGACCTACTTTGGTCACCAAAATCTGGAGCTTTCTGGGCTTTGCCAGTTATTATCAGAGAATCATTAAGGGATTTTTACAAATCACCTTGCCACTGACCAAGTTAACAAGAAAAGGAGCGAGGGTGAATTGGTCGCCAGAATGTGATAAGAGTTTTTGCGAGCTGAAAGAGAAGTTGACCAGCGCTCCCGTATTAGTGTTGCCAGACTCCCATGCACCTTTTGAAGTGTACTGTGATGCATTAGGTGCTGGGCTAAGGTGTGTGCTGATGCAGAACCGATATACGATAGCATATGCCTCAAGGCAGTTGAAGCCTCATGAAGCAAACTACCCTTCCCACTACTTGGAGCTTGTCACCATGGTCTATGCATTGAAGATATGGAGACACTACCTGTACGGGGTGAGGTTTGATGTGTTCTCGGATCATAAAAGTCTGAGGTATCTGTTTGACCAGAAGGAGCTGAATATGCGACAAAGACGATAGATGGAATTCTTGAAAGATTATGCCTTATGTCTTAGCGGATGCCTTGAGTAGGAAGTCTTTACACGCAGCTCAGATGATGGTCAAGGAGTCTAAGTTGATTGAGAGTTTCAGGGATTTAAATCTTGGCATTACTCTATGTTCAAATAGCATCAGCTTATGCCACCTACAGATCACAAGTGGGTTCAAGCAGATAGTCACAGATGCTCAGAGAAATTGCCAGGACGACACCTGATGCAAATTCGTTAAGGCAGTAAAGGAAGGCAAGGTCAAGGAAGCTACCGCTGGGATGATGGTATATTGAGGTTCAACCATACCCCATGAGGGCAGTTTAAGGGAAGACATCCTGCAGGAAGCACACAACAATCACTTTCGATACATCCGGGAACCAAAAATATGTATCACAACCTCAAGAAGATGTTCTAGTGGCTAGGATTGAAACGAGATGTAGAGGATTGGGTGCTGAAATGTTTAGTCTGCTAGAAAGTGAAGATCGAACGCCGGAAGCCACCCGGATTGCTGAATCCTCTTGAGATACCAGAATGGAAGTGGGAAGGGATCTCGATAGAATTCGTTTCTGGTTTACTACACACAGCGAGATCAGTGGATGCCATCTGGGTAATTGTGGACAAACTCACCAAGTCTACTTACTTTATTCCAGTCAAAATGACCTACCCGATGAAGAAGTTTGTCCATGTGTACATCCAAGAGGTAGTAAGATTGCATGGGGTGGCGTCGTCCATCCTATCAGATAGGGATCCGAGGTTCACTTCGAGATTTTGGACCGCCTTTCAGAAGGCTTACGGGTCTCAGTTGCGACTAAGTTCGGCTTATCACCTTCAAACAGACGGGCAGTCTGAGCAAATAATCCAAAAATTGGAGGATATGTTGAGGGCCTGTGTACTGGATCTGCCGGGGATTTGGGATGAATGGCTGCCATTTGTGGAATTCTCGTACAACAATAACCATCAAGCCAGTATCGATATGGCTCCATTTGAGGCTCTATATGGTCGAAAATGTCAATCGCCTCTCTATTGGAATGATAGTAGAGAATACCGGTACCTTGGGCCCGAGGAGACAAGGCAGTCGGAGGAATGGATGAAGAGAATTCAAGAAAGGATCTGAACCGTACAGAGCTGTCAAAAAAGTTATGCGGATGTTCGGAGAAGACCACTTGAATTCCAAGAGGGAGATCATGTCTTCCTAAAGGTTACTCTGACAATGGATATTGAAAGGTCCTTGAAGGTTAGAAAGTTGAGCCCACGTTTCATTGAACCTTTCCAAATTCTTAAATGCATCGGACCCGTGGCATACCAGATAGTTGTTCTGCCAAACTTAGCGAACGTTCACAATGTATTCCATGTGTCCCAGCTACGCAAGTGCTATGCATCCCCCGATCATGTGCTGGAACCAGAACAAATACAATTGAGAGAAGATATTTTCCTTCCTCTCACACTACAACGAATCATTGATCACAAGACCCGAATGACTCGGAACAAAGAAATTCCTATGGTACGAGTGGTTTGGGCGAATAGGGAGTTTGAAGAACAGACTTGGGAATCGAAAGCCAACATGAAGATAGCTTACCCAGAGCTCTTCTGAATGTGCGTAAGGGAACCATACTTAAATTTCGTGGGCGAAATTTTTCTAAGGAGGGTGGAATGTAACATCCCACTTTTCCCTTAGTAAAGATTTCGATATATGTGATATAATTAGACTAGAAATTTTAAATTTCAATTTTATTTCCCAAAAAAGCCAAATAAGGTAATAGTTCGCGATTTTGCGAAAATCCACAAACATCGGATTTATTACCTTTTGTCACTGAAATTTAATTTTACATCAAAGGTATTTGTAAAGAACACTCCTACGAAAATAAATTTACGAATACCTAAGATTGGCATAAATTCCATGATTAGGAAAATTAATATATCATGATGGTGTGTCTAGGATATTTTTCGAATAGCCGTACACGAAGCACCCGAACAGCAAACGATCAAATCCAATCAAACACGGTCAAAGCACGCAATGTTCAAAGCGGTCAAAGCCACCCACGACAACACACTCAGCACCCAATCCTAATCATGGTCAAAGCAAAGTCAAAGATGACTAAGCCATCTTTATCCTATTTTTATTTTATTTTTCTTTTTCTTTTCTTTCATTAATTTTTGTGGCCAAGAATGGCCAAGGCCCACGGCCTTGGGGGCCTATAAATAGCCCTCCCATGCCTTTCATTTCCTCATTTCTTTACTTTCTAACTTTTGATTAAAACACCTTCCGTTCGTGCACTCCGTTGTTACGTTGCCGAAGCCAGGAATCAACAAGGAAAGCCACACACTCTTGGAAATGTTCTCTCACCACCCTCACCATCAACTAATACTCTAAGGAAGTGGGTAAACCTAGCTTACTCACCTCCTTTGTGACTTCTAAGTGATTACTTGTGATTGTGTGAATATACCATGTATTATGTACTAGATTAAGGTTAATGATGCATGAATGATTTTGGTGCTTTCTTTGAGTAAGAACATGTGTTATTGTGATTGTTGGAACTTGTTGAGAATGCCCTAAGAAGTGGGCAAGGGAATGGATGTGGAACTAGGTTTCCCTAGTTGTTCCAATTGTTTGATACAATATGTTTTGATGATGACAAATAGAATTTGCTCTAATTGTCTATGCTCATTGTATATGCTTATATTTGTAGAACTAGGTTTCCCTAGTTGTTCTATATCTTGATGATAACAAAAAGTACACAACAAATAGATAATGACAATTAGAATACAAAAGGATGTTATATGCTAAATAGAATATATTTGATATTGTATGATTGAACTTGATGGTAATCATATAGCTTACACATCATACAATGATATATGAGAAACATCCTTTTGAGAACATATCCAATAGCTCTCTATATGTGCTTGATGGATTAACTATTGGATATATTTGTGTCTATATGTGTATATGCATGAATATCAAGTGCCATAGTGTTACAATGCATGCATGCTAGGCAAAGAATATTATTTGATTAATATAATTTGATCTTTGTCTAATTGTATATGTATGATGCATTGATTAATCTATATATGCATATGAAGATATTAGAAAACATTGGACTAACTATACTTTCTAGTTAATTATCTTGTGTATAGGAAAGTCCAAGGCATCAAGAACAAGAAGGAACATTCATATGATGCCCAAAG
>QANU01088664.1:44920-82179 GCA_003254905.1 Nissolia schottii
TCAAGCACCTAAGTTAGAAGCTTGATGATAGTGGAGAAATCTTGAGCAAATCGCTTGGGGACTGGACGTAGATCACAAGGGTGGTCGAACCAGGATAAATCACTGTTTGCAATCTCTCTAACTCTACCTCTTTATTTATTGCAAACTTATATTATTGTCTTGCACATTTGAGAATTGCATCTATTGATAATTGTTTATAATTAAGTTGCTCTCTTGATCTTATTGTTTTATTACAAACATAATTGAGCATGCTTATGTTACATCTTAATATATTTTATTCCGCTGTATAGTAATGTTAATTGCATGAAAATGCAATATTTGTTGAAATTGGAATAATTTCTAAAATACCCAATTCACCCCCCTCTTGGGTATTGGTTACCAAGACCAACAATGGATGGGAAGAAAGGAAAAATAACAAAGCTGTGACCCTAAGTCATGACCAGGGCACTGAGCGACCTGAGGGGTCTGCTGAGCAGCCTGGGGAAAAATCGTAGAAAATGTGTTGGAAGTTCTGTTTCTGTGACTTGGGTGGCGTCAAGGACCGCTGAGCAACCCTGAAGGGGCGTTGAGTGGCCTAAACCCTAGTTCCCATGAAAACCTGGACTTGGGTGGCTAAGTAACCCAGGAATTCCCATGGGTGCCGAGCAACCTGGAGAGCCCTAGGTCACTAAGCCAATCTGAACCAGTGGTTGTGTAATTAAAGAAGTTCTCCTGGGCTGCATGTTCCAACAAGCACATGTCCATGTTGTTTATGTGTAATACCAATAATTATTATGATTTATGTCAAAATGCATCATGAGGATATGGTTGTCATTCAAGTGTTAGGACAACCCTAGATAACTAGAAGTTATCACCTAACTCTACCAATGAACATAAATGAATCCTAGGGAAAAAGTGATGTCTTTAGAAGGTTCTTGCCACAGAGGATCCGGTGTACCTTGAAAAAAGTATATGGTTATATAACAGGGAATCCCCCTCTCTTGGCACCTCCACAAGACAAGCCCCTCACCAGTCTAGCAAGATGGATTAGTCAATGATGTTAACACAGGTTTAAGACCTAGTTTTATGTTAACGTGAAAAGAAAAAAGGAAAGAAAGAAAGAAAGAAAATACAAATGTTCTAGGACGTGACGTCACAAGTCCCAAAGAATGTTAAACAGAACACTCCCAGTAGCGTCGGGAGGGCATGCCGGAGAGTGGAAAACACTCCTGGTAGCGTCGGAAAGGCATGCCAGGGAGTAAAGGTATACTTCTGGTAGCGTCGAAAGGGCATGCCGGCATGGTGTACATTTCTCGGTCGCATCGAAAGGGCAGGCTCCTCGCCATCCCACAAGGTGGATGGTTATTCCTTACAGTTGATCNTCTAGCAAGATGGATTAGTCAATGATGTTAACGCAGGTTTAAGACCTGGTTTTATGTTAACGTGAAAAGAAAGAAGGAAAGAAAGAAAGAAAGAAAATACGAATGTTCTAGGACGTGACGTCACAAGTCCCAAAGAATGTTAAACAGAACACTCCCAGTAGTGTCGGGAGGGCATGCCGGAGAGTGGAAAACACTCCTGGTAGCGTCGGAAAGGCATGCCAGGGAGTAAAGGTATACTTCTGGTAGCGTCGAAAGGGCATGCCGGCATGGTGTACATTTCTCGGTCGCATCGAAAGCGCAGGCTCCTCGCCATCCTACAAGGTGGATGGTTATTCCTTACCGTTGATCGATGATTTATGTCATGGTTAGCTACAACGCAGGTTATAGCGCTGCCTGGAGTAACACCCCTAGCGAACTACTTACGCTTAAGTCGTACGCAATGCTCACTAGGTTCTTAAGTAGTTGGTGAGGAATACTTATAGTCCTTTATTACTTTCGAAAGTACTTGATAAGGGAAAATATGGACCAGTTTGAAATTTTTCCTGATTGTGATTTATTATTAAAGTATGAGTCCTGTGTAAACAAGATGGATACAATACAAGCGATAGAGGCTTGGGCTTACGATCACTAATCAGTCACCGTATAATTAGATACATAAGCAAAACATATGGTCCGTTACATGTATGTACAAAAATCCACATAGTATTATAATAAGTTACATATACATAGCATATTCATCAAAATACATTGTTCCTTTCTATTGACAGAAGATCCGTCTAACGCATGACTATACTTGTTCCTCTTTGTAGCCTCGAGGTCTTGCTTCACCGTTATCGGCGGCCTGTACTCTGTCCTTCACAGCTCCGCTTGTTGCTCGTCGTAGCCCTCGTCTATCCCTGGAATCATGAGCGAGTAGGGGTGAAACGTTCATCCTCAGTGGGGTACCTTAGCGTAGGGTTTACTTTTTTTTTCTCGCTTATGAACCTGGCTACTCAGGAGATCTCTAGGTGTTCATGCATACTACATTCCTATTGCTTATTATCTCTGCCTAGGTCCTGAGTAGTTTTATCTAATTTACTAGGTGACGGGGGATTCCTAGTCTTTTCCTTATCTAGATTTTCGTGCTTATTTAACTTTATGTGCTTGTTTACATAGGCCGCCTCGAGCGTTTTCTTGACGATACTTATACATCTCATCTCTTACATACATTCAATCATTCATCATATACTTATGCATGGGGGATTGGGTTTTCTCTTACCCTTCCGGTCAAACTAGGGGACTGGGGTCGCGTCCTTCTTGTTACCTTCAATCCTTCTTTTTTTCTCGAGTCCTTCCACCCTTGTAACCATGGCCGTCCAGTTACAACCTGCTTCTAACTCCCGTATTGACGTCGACCGGGCAGCGCTATAACCTGAGTGGTTGCGAACCACCAATGGATAACTAGGGTCCATTTATCAACTATCAATAGGGACAGCCATCCCACCATCCATCTAGTTGGATGGTGAGGGGTCGTCCTCTCGACGCAATCCGAGCATGCACTCATACATCATCATCATCATCTCTTAGGTGTGACGTCACCCTCATCATTTTTCTTTTCCTTTTTTCTTTCTTTCCTTTCTTTTTATGTATTATCATAGACCAATCCATCTTGCCGGACTGGTGAGGGGCGTGTCCGTAGACGTTCCAAGAGAAGGGCTTCCTATTAGATAACTACGTACTTGTCTTAAGGTACACCAAACCCATGGTGGTCAGAACCTTCTTAGAACATCACTTGTTCCCTAGCGTTCAATTATGACCTCTAAACATTAAGTGATTAACCTTTAGTTATCTAAGGTTGTTCTAACATTTGAGTGACAACCATATCCTCATGATGCGTCTATCATAACATGCTATATTCAATGTTCCACATACATCATACAAATCCACATACATCAGACAGATCAATGCTTGTTGGAAACATGCAACCCAAGATAATTTTCATAAACATTTGTTCCCTTGCTTAGGTTAGCTCGGCGACCTAGAGTTCCCTGGGTTGCTTCACACCCCTGAGAATTCCCGGTTTACGTCGTCACCCCTGTCCATGTCTCCATGGGACAGCCATGGTTCAGGCCGCTCAGCGCCCCCTTGGGTCTGCTCAGCGGTCCCTGAAGCCATTCAAGTCACAAAACTCCTTGCAAAACCATCCCTTAGGACATTCTCCAAGGCTCTCAGCGGACCCTGGAGGCCGCTCAACGCCCTTGGCCCGACCTAGGCTTACTCATTTGTTTTCTTGCTCTTCTTTCCATCCTTTCCCATGTCCACTTCTTGGGACTTCATGTCGCATGTTATATATAAAGGTAAAAGTGCAATGCAGAGAATCAGACAAGTTATAGACTTGAACACTAGTGAGTGTACACACAACAAAGAAAAGAATGACATGTAGTGTTGCCATCCTATAAAAGGCTCAAAAGCTTACCAGGTANTAATTTGGGAACTTATCAGACATGTAGTGTTGCCATCCTATAAAAGGCTCAAAAGCTTACCAGGTAATATCATCCAATTAATTAAAACATTCCAAGATCTATAAAATGCTCAATCAAACATAATGCCATAAATAATCAAACACAATATTTCACATTGCACAAATCAATCATCAACTATTCTAAATTATCCCCTATTCATCAATTTCCATAATTATTGCACAGTTAAAACTACTATTCTAAACAAATAAAACTTTCCCATTCCCACGCCACACTTAAAGAAGTGTACTAGTCTCGGTGCATAAAACAAGGCAAGAAAAAAGAAGAAGTAAAACAAATAAATAAGAGAAAAGGAAAGAAAAACTCACAAACGGTGGGTTGTCTCCCACCCAGCACTTTTGTTTAACGTCCTTAAGTTAGATGATCGATGACCGTCTCATGGAGGATCATATTTGAAATGGTCCAGAAACATCCACCAAAGTTTGTTGCAGTAGCCTCCACCTGGATCCCACACGATGTAAGTCATTTCAAGGCCATGGAAGCCATGTTTCTTTTGGAAGCCAAGCGTTGAGATCTTCCATCAATGCCTTGAAGCTTTGAGGCTTTGCCTTGGCTTGGTTATACAACAGTTAATCACTCCAAGTGGGGGTGGATGATGGTTCTCACTAGGAGGCATCTTAAACTGTCCCTGTACATGGTCTAACCTTCCCCTAGTAGCAGGAAAAAAGTCTCTAAGCCCTTCACATAAGGTCTGTAACTGGCCATCAGTTTCCAATTGAGCATACTCACATGGTCCAAGGAGAGGGACATGTCTCTCAAGGTGCAGCTTGAGTGGTGGTAACTGATAGGCTAGGAGGGGGATGATGGGAGTAATAGAATAGACGGGGGGAATTTAGACAGAATGATAGGCTCAACCGGCACCTCTACCACACCACGAATAACACAAGTTGAAACACCCTAGCTAACTGCTTACGCTTAAGTCGTACGTAATGCTCACTAGGTTGTTTACTACTTGGCGGAAATACTTATAGTCCGTTACTAATTTTTGAAAATACTAGTTTAGGAAAATAGGGACCAATTTCAAACTTTTCCTTTGTAGAGATTATTTCACAATAGGAGCCATGCATCAGAAAGAACAGTTATTACAAACGGTAGAGCCCTTAGGCTTAACATACAACAGTCTAGTATTAATAACCATGAAGTACACACCTATTTGGTCCATCACAGAAAGTCATATAGTTATTACAATAAATAATGTACAATCATCATGTTCGTTTATATACAATACATGTCATCAAAATATAAGGGCTAATTGTAACACTTCTTAGTCTGCCCTTGGCAAAACACTCGCTTCAGCTGGGCTCCGGGACTTCCTGTCACGACTGCTTCACAGCTCCTCGGGCAATTTTGATTGTGTCCTCGTAGTATGAGTCATCATAGGTTCCTGGAGTCATAATGTAGTGGGGGTGAAAACGGTAGGTTCTCAGTGGAAAAACCTTAGCACTGGGATCTTGCGTTTTATTTAGTTATACTCCACGCCGCTCAGGGGTTTCTAAGTGTGCATGCATACTAACATCCCTACTAGTTATTATCTTTGCCAAGGGTCCTGAACGGCTTTATCTACGTTACTAGGTGATAGGGGATCTAATCTTTCTTATCTAAGTTCTCGTTCTTGTTAACTTCCTTCGTATATATACATAGGCCGTCTTGAGCGTTCTCTTGACGGTACTTATATTACATAGACTTACATGCATTTTTATATATTCATACATGATAAGTGCCCAAAATACGCAATTTTCATCATTTAAAATGGCACTTATTTGTTTATGTTTTAAGGAATTATCTAATGAATTCCCCATTTTTGTAGGATTTTAAATATATTTTGAAAAATGGATGCAATCAAGATTAATTGAAGAATAATCCCATAAAGAATGGAGAAAAAGGGCAAAAGTGGAAAAGAGCTTAAAGAGGAAATCTGCGAAGGACCGCTCAGCGGTGATTGAATCTCGCTCTGCGCAGCACCCTTGCCTCTCAGCGGTTGTACGTCGGTAGCCACTTGCAAGCGGCGCATTAAATGCACCAGCTGGAGCCAACCTGGCGCCAGCCTGGCATGGCGGCGCCGCTCTGAAAAGCTGCCGGAGCATTTATTACTCCGCGTATAATGATTACATCGCTCAGCGGAATAGTACAATCGCTCAGCGGTATTGCCAGAATCGCTCAGCGGTGACAACCAAACCACTGAGCGAAGGACCCCAAACCGTGCCTATAAATAGGAGGGCCGAGCCATACTTCAAGGCATCCCATTCCATCTCACATACACCCTTCTTCCACCAAAATCTTCATCCTTCCTTTGTAGTTTAGTTTAGGTTAGGTTAGGAGCAAAGAAGAGGCTTGTGAAGGAGCCGGGAGAATCGAGGAAGCTCGGCGAACCGCTGTCATAACGGCGTGATTACGTGTCATGGTAAGCGTCTCAACCTTGCCTCTGAGATACTCTCGTAAGATGGATTCCTAATCCTCTTTTTGTTGGGATTTTGGTCATTATTGTAGTATGATTGTATCCATGTACTATTACATATGAATCTATCAGTTTTCTTATGATTTGCTTGAAAGATTTTACACTTAATGCTAGTCTTTGCTTAGTGTTTTGATTCTTGATTTGGGACTTAGTTGTATGAACGACAGTTATACTAATTAAGTCATCACCAAGTTAAGATCAACATCATTATGTTTAACTAGATTCTAGGCTTGAACGTTGTGAACGAAAGTTACAATCATTAGAGTCGGAACTAAACCATTTCATCTAATCTTGTTGCAGTAACTAGAATAAAGGTTAGTCGTTTTAACATCTGGATTAATGCTGGCGTATTTTGTTAAGCTTGTGTGTGAAAGTGACAGTTTAACAAAGGAAACCTGTGATCTTGTCATGCGCGAAAGTGATGACAAGTTAAGAACTGGTGGCGGGCAATCAAATGATAATTCTATGTAATGAGTAAATGGATGCATGAAACTATGATATGATTCAATTCCCAACAAGCTCCGGAACTACCTCTGATTTGTTGCCTATTTACTTTTCATGTTGTTAATTACTTATTTAGTTTATTAAAACAAGTTATCAAATCCTTCACTTTATTATTTAATTAACTAAACTCAAGAACGATATTTTTGCAACTCTCTGTGGATTCGACTATACCCGACTATACTGCAATTAGATTCCTTGTGGATCTGAAAGCCGTAAAGTAGGTATATATTTAATTTAAACGACAAAAGCGCAGAGAAGCTTTCTACGAGATTGGCACAGTTGTGACAAGACCTAAGCTGTGTCAAGATTGGAGAAAGTGGTTAAATAGGCTTTCATCAATACATCACATAGCCATTTCTCATATACTAATTCATTAGGCCTCTTATGCATGGGGAAAACTGGGTTTCTTTCTTTCATTCTTTCTTTCTTAGTTCCTGGAGTCCTTACACCTCTGTAGTCACGGCCTACGACTACAACCTTCTTGCGTTCCCTATCGTTGACGACTCGGTAGCGCTATAATCGGTGTGGTAGCTAGCCACATATAGCTCATAGGAGGAAGATATCGCGCAACAATATGAACAACCATCCAACTTGAGGGATGGTGAGGGGCCTGCCCTTTCGACGCGACCAAGCATGGTACTCGTTACCCCCACCCTAGCATGCCCTTTTGACGCTACTAGGGAGGTAAACTCACACTGCCAGGCATGCCCTTTCGATGCTACTTGCAGGGCTTCCACCTTCCGCATGCCCTTTCGATGCTACGGAAGTGGGTTCATTAAAATTTGGACCTTTGTGACATCACGTCCATTATCATTTAGTATTCCTTCTTTTCTTTCCTTTCTTTATGCTTCTCAAGCCATTACTTGTTCCATAAGGTTCCATTTTCCTCCTTACACATTACTTGATTAACCTCTAGTTCTCTAAGGTTGCCCTAACACCTAACTGACAACCTGGTCCTCATGATGCATGATATCATAATTTTAATATGTCCAATGTTCCACATACATCTCACACATTAATATTCACTAGTTACATCAATGCTTGTTGGACTATGTGCCCCAAGACAGCTTCCATGGGACATCTATGTCTCTGACTGATCAGCGCTACCTTGGGTTTGCTCAGCGATATCTGACCGCTCAGCGGTCCTCGAGACTAGTATCTCCCTTTTTCCAAAAAGTCCTTTTGAAAGGAGCCTTCAGGCCGCTCAGCAGGTCATAGGGCCGCTCAGCACCCTGAAGCTCACAAGTTCAAAAACATTTCCATCTTTATCGCTAAGTTTCAGCCTAGGCTGCTCAGCAATTCATGCTTTCGCTCAGCGGTTCATGAGGCCGCTCAGCGATACCTGGGCGAAACTGAAGGATACTCCTTTGCTTTCTTGCCTTTTTTTCCCTCCTTTCTCATGGCCACTTCCTGGGGTCCTTACACATGTTCCAACAATCATAATATCATCTAGTTCAGGTCACAAGACTCTTCAGAATCATCATTAAATCCTAGCATGGAAGTTCTAGCATACATTATCATAAGAGCATACAAACACATAATCAAGTATCAACCACCAAGGAGGTGAGCAAGCTAGAGTTACCTACTTCCTTAGAGGGTTGGAGGAGGTTGAAGATGGTGGAGAAGATGCAAGTTCCTTAGGTGTGTAGCCTCCTAAACCATTCTCCTGATTTCAGCAGCGTTCCGGCAGGGTTTCCGAACCGAACGATTTTTCGGCAGAGCTTCGGGGGAATGAGAGAATTCTGAAAAATGAAAGGAAATGAGGGGCTATTTATAGGGGAGGGAAGCCTTGGGTTCAAGGGCAACACCCTAGCTAACTGCCTACGCTTAAGTCGTATGCAATGCTCACTAGGTTGTTTACTACTTAGTGGGAGTACTTATAGTCCGTTACTAATTTTTGAAAATACTAGTTTAGGAAAATAGGGACCGATTTCAAACTTTTCCTTTGTAAAGATTGTTTCACAAGATAAGAGCCATGCTTCAGAAAGAATAGTTATTTGGAGAAATGTTCACTAAGAAAGGAGTGGGATGTTACATTCTACCCCTTAGAAAAATTTTGTCCTCGAAATTTAGGTGTAAGGATAACTCATACCTTTCGAACAGCTCTGGATAGGCCTTCTTCATGTCAGCTTCTAGATCCCATGTCTGCTCATATAACTCCACATTCGCCCACACTACTCGTACCATAGGAATTTCCTTTTTTCATGTCTTGTGAGTCTTGTGATCAATGATTCGCTGAGGTGTGAGCAGTAGGGCCAAATCTTCTCTCAGTTGTATCTGTTCCAGCTCTAGCACGTGATTGGGGGATGCATAGTACTTGCGTAGTTAGGAGACATGAAAAACATTGTAGAGATTGGCTAAATTCGGCGAAAGGTCTATCCAATATGCTATGGGTCCAATGCGTTCCAAGATCTGGAAAGGTCCGATGAATCGTGGGCTGAGCTTCCTAATCTTCAAAGACCTTCCAATACCCGTTGTCGGAGTAACCTTTAGGAAGAGATGATCTCCCTCTTGGAACTCGAGTGGTCTTCTCCAGTTATCTGCATAGCTCTTCTGTCAGCTTTGCACGGTAGGACTTCTTTGACGTACCAACTTTATCAATTCTTCCGCCTACCGGGTCTCTTCAGGGACTAGCCGACGATACTGCCTGTCGTCATTCCAGCAGAGGGGCAACTGACACTTCCGGCCGTAGAGAGCTTCAAATGGAGCCATGCCTATGCTGGCTTGGTAGCTATTATTATAGCCAAACTCCACGAGCGGTAGCATTTCCTCCCAATTGCCCAGCGTATCCAGCGCGCAGGCTCCTAGTATATCCTCAAAAGTATGAATAGTTTTCCCGGACTGGCCATCCGTCTGAGGATGATAAGCGGAACTTAGGTGTAACTGAGACCCGTATGCCTTCTGAAAGGCAGACCAGAATCTGGAAGTAAACCTGGGATCTCTGTCTGAGATGATGGAAGATGGTATTAGGTGTAACCTTACCACTTCCTTAACGTATAGCTGCATAAGCTTCTCCATTTGGTAAGTCATTTTGATTAGAATAAAGTAAGCAGCCTTGGTCAATCTGTCCATGATTACCCAAATGGCATCCACTCCCTTTTAAGTGCACGGCAATCCCGAGACAAAATCCATTGCTATCTCGTCCCACTTCCATTCTGAAATTTCTGGAGGATTTAGCAACCCGGGCGGTTTCTGGTACTCAATCTTCACCTTTTGACAGACCAAGCACTTTTGTACCCAGTCCTCGACATCCCTTTTCAAACCTGGCCACCAAAACATCTTCTTGAGATCGTGGTACATTTTGGTGGTTCCTGAGTGCATCGTGAAATGGCTTTTGTGCGCTTCTTGCAGGATATCTTCCCTCAAGTTGTCCTCTTTGGGCAAGCAAATGCGCCGGCTGAATCGCAAAATTCCGTCATCCTTGATCGTCACCTCTTTGATCTTCCCATCTTCTATAGCCTTGCAAAACTTGCACCAGGTGTTTGCCTGACAGTTCTTTTGGGCCTCTACTACTCTGTGCCTGAAGTCACTACTGACTTGTAGGGGATATAGCGTTAGAAGGTTGTGCTGGCGTGTAACTGTCAGGTTGAGATCGCAAAATTCCTCCATCAGCTTCGCTTCCTGCCCCATCATCTGCGTCATCTGCAACGACCTGCGGCTCAAGGCATCAGCTACTACGTTGGCTTTCCCAGGGTGATAGTTAAGGTTAAAGTCATAATCCTTTAGGAATTCGGTCCATCTCCTTTAGCGCATGTTAAGTTTCTTCTGGTCAAACAGGTATTTCAGACTTTTGTGGTCTGAGAATACCTCGAATTGAACCCCATAGAGATAATGCCTCCATATCTTAAGTGCAAAAACTACTGCAGCTAACTCTAAGTCATGCGTAGGGTAGTTTGCTTCATGCGGCTTCAACTGCCTAAAGGCATAGGCTATCACTTGGCATCGTTGCATTAGCACACATCCCAGTCTGGCACCTGACGCATCGTAATATACCTCAAAAGATGTCTGGGGGTTAGGCAACACCAGTACGGGAGCAGTGGTCAACTTCTCCTTTAGCTCACAAAAGCTCCTTTCACACTCTAGGGACCAAACCATCTTCGCTCCCTTCCTGGTCAGCTTTGTTAGCGGCAAAGTGATCTGCGAAAATCCCTGGATAAACCTCCGATAATATCCAGCAAAGCCCAAAAAACTTCGTACTTCGGTGACTGAAGTGGGTCTCTCCCATGTTCTGACTGCTTCGACTTTGCTAGGATCCACTGCCACTCTGTGCTTTGAGACCACATGGCCGAGGAATTGCACCTCTCTGGCCCAAAACTCGCACTTGGAGAGTTTGGCATATAACTTCTTGTCCTTTAAAATCTCCAAGATTATTTGCAAGTGTCTAGTGTGTTCCTCCTTGCTCTTCGAGTACACCAAAATATCATCAATGAAGACGATGACACAGTCACCCAGATAGACGCGGAAGATCCTATTCATATAATCCATGAAAATTGCGGGAGCATTCATCAATCCGAACGACATTACAGTGAACTCGTAGTGACCATAACGCGATCTGAACGCGGTCTTAGCTATATCTTCCTCCCGCACCCGAATCTGGTGGTAGCCAGATCGTAAATCGATCCTTGAGAAGATCTGGGCTCCCTTTAATTGGTCTTGAAGGTCATCGATTCTGGGCAGTGGGTACTTGTTCTTGATTGTCACTTTGTTCAGCTGCCTGTAATCGAAACACGTCGTCATGGTGCCGTCCTTTTTTCTTTACTAATAACACAGGTGCTCCCTACGGTGACGCGCTTGGTCGGATGAATTGCTTCCCTGTTAATTCCTCCAACTGCTTTTTCAACTTCTGCAGCTCTAACGGGGACATGCGATACGGCGCAATGGAAATAGGTCCAGCGCCCGGCACCAGGTTAATCGAAAATTCTACCTCTTGTTTTACTCTAATTTTAACTGTATGATTGTTACACCATTGCTGGTAAATGTCGGTTGTTAAAACCTATCATGATGTATACCTATCATGATCTCACCAAAACAATAATATATATATATATATATATATATATATATATATAATGTTTTATTCGTATCCAGAGTGGGAGAAAAATATAAAATATATTAGTTGGAACATGGGTGTGGACAAGGAAAGAAAACCTCCAATTGACTTTCAAAAAGACTTAAGGATTGATAATAGAAAAATTATTCAGATACCTTCAGTATTTTTGAAAAATAGTTGTTTCCCTTTTTCTAGTAAAAATCTTTCTTTTCGTATTATAAAAATTTCAAGTTCCGGTAGATGATAGATGATTGAACTTTTTTATGCATTTGGTATTTGTTATTGTCAAAGGCAATCACCTCGTAAGCTCAAAAAGGAAATCATTAAATTTTTAAGTTTCTCCAAAGCTATAGAATAACTCCAGTACACACAGCATCGCATTGCTATTAAGTGCCACATTACTTGGAGTAATGGCTTACCAAATGTTTATAAATGTGACACAATCCTCACTCATATTCTAGCTTATGAAATTGAGTTAGCCAAAACTAAATTTTAGCGACAGATTTTACTCTACAAATGTACGAAAAAGAAAACAAAGGCTCAAACGGTGTCTGTTCAATGTTTAATAAATAATAAAAGTAAAAAATAATTAAATAAGTGGTTAGGATGTTTCGCACAGTGGATCGTGCAAGATCTCTCGTAATTTATAGCATTTTCCTACGCGTTACCAATATATAGAGTTTTGTATTGTTATATTATAAAAGTCGAAATAGAAAATAAGTAGGATAATTATATGATTTAAAATATACTCTTTTAGGTTGTTGGACCTGATTGTTCTTTTCTTGTCCTTTTGTAGAAATATAATATTTACAAAATTAGCTTCCCTTGTTACGGTTAAGATAGAAAAGACCACCAAAGAAGGACAATGCAGGATTCTAATTAGGTACTGAATTAGAAACAACTTAGGTATATATGTCGGTTTGCTTATTCTTGTTTGTTAATGGCACAATGAATGGGAACAAATTAAGGTGTTGGTTGGTAAGCAAGCCAGCAAGGTTAGCATCTGTAAAATGCACTCAATTGGGCTCTGCTGTGGCCTTGACATATTCATCAGTGTTACAAACCACTAAGTGATGGTGCCCGCATCTTGTCCTCTACTTGTATATGCTTTACCAGCTTTCTTTGGTACAGAGGTACCATTAGCTAGGTTCTAAATGTATATGGGGCCAAGGAACCTCATCTCGATCGCAGAACACTAACAACACCAATTAATTATGGACTTTGTCAGGTTCTAGTAAATTCAATTTGATGGACAACTAGTGAAATTTCTTAGCAGTGTCATATATATATGTTGAAAATTTATATTTCTAATATTTGTGGGCCCATATTCGTTAACAATTATATTAGTTATTTATCATATATGGCTTAATTTGGTGATCTAATTATTTGGTTAAAAGCCTGTTAGACTTAAAGAGAAACGAATGTGGGCCCAAACGGGTAGATGGCAGTATTGGCTCATCAGGAGATAATGGGAACCCTGCTGAGCTTAAATACGTCAAGAATGGTTCTGGTCCCCAACACACCAAATCAGAAAACGTTTTCACTCCTCCCCATCAGAAGAGAAANCAGTACGGGAGCAGTCGTCAACTTCTCCTTTAGCTCACAGAAACTTCTTTCACACTCTTGAGACCAAACCATCTTCGTTCCTTTTCTAGTCAGCTTTGTCATCGGCAAAGCGATCTGCGAGAATCCCTGCATAAACCTCTGGTAATACCCGGCAAAGCCTAAAAAGCTCCGTAGCTCTGTAACGAAAGTGGGTCTCTCCCATGTTCTGACTGCTTTGACTTTGCTAGGATCCACTGTCACTCCTTGTTCTGAGACCACATGGCAGAGGAGTTGCACCTCTCTGGCCCAAAACTCGCACTTGGAGAGTTTGGCGTATAACTTCTTGTCCCTTAAAATCTCCGAGACTATCTGCAGGTGTCTAGTGTGCTCCTCTTCACTCTTTGAGTACACTAGAATATCGTCGATGAAGACGATGACACAGTCATTTACATATGCGCAAAAGATCCTATTCATATAATACATGAAAATGGCGGGGGCATTTGTCAACCCAAACGACATTACTGTGAACTTCAAACGACATTACTGTGAGCTCGTAATGCTGTAACGGGATTTGAACATTGTTTTAGCTATATCCTCCTCCCGTACAAGAATCTGATGGTAGCCAGATCGTAAATCAATCCTTGAGAAGATCTTTGCGCCTTTCAACTGGTCCAGAAGATCATTGATTCTGAGCAGTGGGTACTTATTCTTGATTGTCACCTTGTTCAGCTGCCTGTAGTCGACACACATCCTCATGGTGCCGTCCTTTTTCTTTACGAATAACATTGGTGCTCCCATGGTGACGCGCTTGGTCGAATGAATTGCTTCCCCATTAATTCCTCTAACTGCCATTTCAACTCCTGCAATTCTAATGGGGACATGCGATACGGCGCAATGGAAATAGGTCCAGCGCCTGGCACCAGGTCAATTGAACATTCCACCTCTCGTTGTGGAGGGAATTACAGAATATCATCAGGGAAAACATCCAGATAGTCACGAACTAGGGAATATCCTGGATTACCAGCCTTGCGACTCCCACTTCCGAAGATGCCAATAAGACATACCCTTTTTCCTAGTTGACAGCAGTAGAGAGTCGGTAACTCCTCCTCTAGGCTGCTGGGCTGACGACTGTAGGGGGAAAGGTTACCAGTTTCCTGGCACAGTCAAGAACAACCTTGTTGGCATTCAACCAATCCATCCCTAGTATCATATCTAGTCCTACTAGGGGAAGACAGATCAGGTCNTCTCTTTTCTTTTTATTATCTCATTGCATTTCTTTAAAATAATTTGCCCCATGATAATTCCATTTGCAACAAATCATCTGTCATAGAATCTTGCAAGCCAAGATGTTATATTATATGTACAACTGTGTGGGGCTGCTCCAAATGAAAACTCTCTCTCTCTCTCACACACACACAAACACACATGATGCCTTCATAAATAAAAAATGGTCCCAAATCTTTGGAACAGTGTATCTCTTAACTGATCATGTGCTTAGAGAGACTGGGATGGGTATCCAAGACGAGATTAATTTTGTGGGCTTGGACCATCTTGTACACAAAGAAATGCATTAAATTTTAAGATTACATTTGGATTTGCTAATTATAAATCATGTGCGTGAAATTATGTAGCATACAAAATGTCAAAATCGTTGTCAGTTCAACCATAATTGAACAGAACTCTAGTTAGCAACATAATTAAACAGAGCATAAATGCTGTTTGGGAACTAATTGCCGGACCCAATATCAAACAGGTGGGAATTTGGTTATGCATGTAGTGCAGAAAAAGGTAAATCAGTCCTAGCTTTCACTTATACACAGTGAATAAAGAAACAAAAATGATTGGGGTACAACCCAATCATGCCACCTGCATATCCACCATGTACAAAATACGAAAATTAATTGGTATACGTCGTATCCTGTATAAATTGTGAAATTTAAAATAACCTAACGATCAAGCTGCAGCACACACTCCCGTGAGATTTTTCCTCACACCCACGTGTACAAACTTTATATATTAAAGTATACAAACATTATGTGTTATAAATTTGCATAAATATTTTGGTAAGTGTGTGTTTTTCATGTTTTTAATGTTGTACACCCTGGTTCTCAATGTTTGTACAATTACGTTGTTAAAGTTTGTGCTTTGATGCTCTGGACGTTTGTTAACATGAAACACAATCATACTGAGAAACATCACACATGCACAACTTTATATATCAAAGTGCAAAAACATTATGTGTTACATTGCTCAAACTTTAGAGATTAAAATTCGCATAAATATTTAGTAAATGTGCACAAACCTTAAATATTAGAATGCACAAACATTGTATACGCCAATGCACAAACTTTACCAATTCTAACATGTATATTTTCACAAGAAACTCATATAATACACAAATTATAAATGCACAAGCTTAATACACTAAAGTGCACAAACTCTATGTACTAAAATGCACAAACTCTATAGACTGAATGTACATACTTTTTGAACATTTTGCAAACGATTTCCACAGACACAAACAATAGAGGTCATCAAAAATTTCAGAATTAAATCACATACATTGGTTGAAAAGCAAGGAAAGTTCAAAAGCCTACAATCAATTGCAAAAACTCAAAAAAGTTATAGTTTCAAATCCGAAACTTAAATGTGGGCATTTGTCATCGAGTGCTTATCGATTTGCTTGATGGTGAATGCTTCATCGTCCTACGTTCAATGGTGGTTTTAGTATAATTTGGGGGAAGATGAATAGAGAATGGTGCTGGTTTTGTGAATGAGATGTGGAGACGTGAGCGGTTTCTTTATTGTGTGTATAGACGCACACATAATAGGTGAGTGGGTGAATGTGAGATATGAGGGTTGTTTGGGAGTTATTATGTGGGGCCAGTCATATAAATACGGAGGTGGATGTATAGTGAATGCTAAAAGGGTGTACGCGTAGCACAATTGATAAAGAAAAAGTCATATTAATGTTCCTTTCCAATTTTTTTTCGAGTAATGGACTCATTTGTTTAAGTTGTTTTTTAGAAGTAAAATCAGAAGCAGAAACAGATAAATGTCGGTGGCATGCTGAGTTGTGTTAAATTTTGGTGGGCAGTATTTTGAGTCTCATTGTAACCGCTTCAACTCGATTTGAGTTTTGAATGAAACAAGATGAATTTAACAAAAAGAAAACAGATAAATCTTTTAGATTTGGATGTAGTTGTAAAATTACTTTTTATTAGAATAAGAAGTTGCTAAATTTTTCAAGTGTAACAAATATAAAAATATTTTTTTATAAATTATAATTGGGGAAATAAAATCCATTTATTTATAAATACAATATACTCTATTTTTTTTAAAAAAATGATGTGTTATATTTTAACATATTAATATATTCATTTTAGCACACACAAATAGATTAGTTTTAAAATGAAAATCACTTTTTAGATATAAATTAATTTGTTACACTCTAAATATAAGAGATAGTTAGGAGCATGAGTTAGTTTTTTGGGAATTTTTTAAAAGTTATGAAGATAGACTAGAGATTATATCAATTTAAAAATTTTAGGAATTATATTATCTTTTTTCTACAACTTCCGATTCTACTTAAAACAAGTAAGGACTTACTTATCAAAAAAAAAATTGATTATTTTTTGCTTTTGTTTTATTTGAAAAGCACAAACAAATAACACAAAAAAAAATAATAGATGTACTTTTTTATGAAAAGAAAAAAAATACTGATCTCCCTAAAAGAAACGCATACAAATGCACCCAGTAACTTAATATGTTCACAGTCTATTAAGTTTTAAAAATTTATAAACATGGTTGAAAATAGAATACATAAATTGGGCAATTTTAGAAATTGACCCTTTGACTTACACCTTGGTTGTGCTATAAGAAGAAAAAATAAAAAAATAATAAAATGGTCATGGTAAGAGAGGTTGGTTGGTGTCATGGCAAACAAGCCATCTCGCAACCAACTGCACCACACTTTGATTCCCGTCGCCCTCTTTGAAATCATAAAAAAAAAATGTCATGCCATCTAGGTTTATTGCCCTCAGATAAACGTATTGAGACCAGGAAGGCTTTGGGGATGTGAAAATGTATTTGCTTCACTTTGAATCATAACAATAGTGATTTTGAAACCTCAGTTACAGAAATGATCGATAAAAGAGGCAAGAAGAAGGCTAGGAATAACTGAGTGTTTCTCTGGTGTTTGATGCTTCTGATTTAGTTTTTGGTTTTAACCTTTGGTGTAGTTTGTTGTGTTGTGTTACTTTCAATTTTCTTGTCATCTTATTTCTTTGTGGGTCATCCTCGACCATATTTTCTTTTTGCATTCCGCCCATTCTTATTCTAATGGGCCGTTCTTCTGTCTCGAGGGTTTTGAGCCTTCTACAACCATAAAAAAATATAGGTTAATTGGTTATAAACCATATGCCATGAAATAAAATTACATGACAAGGAATCATCATAAATTATCAAAAGCAATTTTTTTGTTGGCAATCCTGCTCATTATTATACTTTTCATATAAAATATATTCTTTTACTCATTACTATATAAAGGATTATGTGTTGTTGTAGATGAAGGAATGTCATAGTGGTAAAACCACACCACAGTAATCGCAAGAAACCGACTCCTAGGGAAGATAAAGTTCCCTTTCCATAATCATTATAAAAAAGAGATTATAAGTGTTGTTGTCTTAACCCAAGGGTAGATAGTAAGGAGTCCAATTTTTTTGACTATCAATTAACCTATCCTTCCTCATTTGATGTAGGAGCCATTTATAGTGGTGACATTATGCCACTAGGGTATTGGTTTAAGGATTTGAATGAGGTGATTTGGGGGCTTATTTGGGATTAGTGAACGAGATTGTAGAGATTTTTTGTGTTAATTCTTGTAACATCCCACTTTTCCCTTAGAAAGGATTTTGCGTAATAAATAAAAATACGAGCCATTTATTTAGACTAAAAATTTAAATCACTAAAATTATTTTCAAAAATTGCAAGTTAAGGTAATAATTTCGCAATCTCGCAGAATTTTACGAGATCTGGATAAATTATCTTTCGCCGTCGGAATTTAATTATGTATCAAAGGTATCCGTAAAACACACTTTTACGAAAGTAAATTTACGAGTACCTTGGATTAATTTAAATTCCTTATTAGAAAAGTTATTATAATGTGTTTTTATGTTTAGAAAATTTTTAGGATATCAATTAAATTGTCGCGCACGGATGACTATACACGTACACGGACAGTTAACAACCAAACACGATCAAACACGTACAATCTTTTAGCTAAAAATAGCTCACCAAACATGGTAGCACACGGCAGCCCTTCACCAACCCCCTTACACACAGCATACTCCACCATACTCCACCTTACCTCCACCCATACTTTCCACTATGCACCACTATTCAACCATTCCAATTTTCTTTATTTATTTCACTCTTTCACTAAATTCTTCCCTACATTCTCGTAGGTTCAGCAGTCCCAATTCCAACTCCATTTCCTTCTATAATTTGTTTTCTTTACTTGTTCACTTTCTAGGCCAAAGCCGTGGCCATTGCAACACTTCATCCTCTTCTCAAGTTTCTTCCTTATTTCCTTTTCTCCAAGAGAAAATCGAACCACACACATAGCCCATACACAACCATCTTTGCCTCTTCATTTTCTTCCATTTGTAGCCAATAAACTTTACCTCATTTCCCTTGCCAAAAACCGAACCACCACCATCTTCTTTTCTCAAGTCTTCCTCTTGGGAAAAGGGTGACAACAAGCTTTGGAACATCAAGGCTTCTTGGGACTCTGCTTCAAGTTTCCTTCACCAACACAAACCTCTTTCACGAGTGGGTAAACCTAGACAAAACCACTACTCTAGTGGTTTATGTGTGAAATGTTGTTTGTAAGATATATTGTTATGTGTGATATGTTGTGTGTTGGTTGTATATATGTTACTTTTGTGATTTTTGAAAGTTAATGGTGTTCCTTGTGCATTGTTGGGATATGTTGTGAGTAACCCTAGGAAGAATGCTTGAGAAAAAAGTTAAGAAATGAGAAAAACAAACAAAGGAGTAAGGTTGTGCAAACATTTTTACGTCAGGCAGTTGAGCAACCCTGGTGGGGCGCTAAGTGACCTGAGCGTTCCCAGTGGCCGGTGAGCGACCCTAGAGAGGGTGTTGAGTGACTTGGAGAACCCTAGGCCACTGAGCGACTACTGACAGGGTAGTTGAGCAACCTAGAAGTCCTTGAGATCCCGCATATCCCAACAAGCACTATTTCACCTTGATTTGTGTATGACGAGTACATAACTATATATTATGTGTTGTATCTGTAATATTTTGCATTATGAGGTAATGGTTGTCATTAGGTTGCTAGGACAACCTAGATAACTAGAAGTTAATCACATAATTATGAAAAGATCATAAATGAACCTTAGGGAAAATGTAAGATCTTAAGAAGGTTCCGGTCACAGTGGGCTCGGTATGCCTTGAAGATATATATACTTAGATATATATATTGGGGATTCCCCTCTCTTGGCACATCAACAGACAAGCCCCCCACCGTCCTGCATGATGGATTGGTTAAATAAACGCGAAAGTAGGCTTAAAACCTATGTTAATATTGAAGTCAGATTTAAAAAGATAAGTATAAGTCCCAAAGAATAAGGTTATGTTATAAGAACATGTTATATTCGTCAAAGGTGCGAGAAGTCAAGAAAGTCGTAAAGTGTCACAAAGTACGAGTCCACCCCTAGTAACGTCGAAAAGGCAGCCCCTCACCATCCCGTAAGCTGGATGGTCATTCCGTATCAATTTTTAGGCTAAATGCATTTGTGGTTCGCTACCGCACAGGTATGAGCTCTTCCTAGTTGTCAAAAATACATAAAAGGAGTAGGTTGTACACCGAATGGGGACGACGGTTCCACGGTGTACAAAGAGGAATGATGGACATGAGACAACGAGAAGGACGCTGCCTCAGGGTGTAACATCCTGATTTTTCCTATTATAAAGATTTTACATAATTAGTAATTTCACGTAGTTGAAGTGTATTCGAGATGATTATTTAGATTGGGAATGCAGTTATAAAAGTTTTCTTATCCAAAATACTAGTCAAAATGATGGTTTCGTAAGCTCACAAAAATTTTGCGAGATTCGGATTGATTTCCGATCAACACAGGAATTTTGTTAGGGGCCAAAGGTATCCATAAAATATACTCTTACGTTCACGAATGCCTTAACCTGACATACCGTCCTGACCAAGAAAATTAATATATCGCGACTATGTGTTCGAAATATTTTTAGGATATCCGTACACGAGCGTTTAATGACCAAACAAGATCAAACACGATCGGAAATTAAAAATCAAGTCTCAGCATAAATTTGACCACGTGGTCAAATGAGTCAGCAAACCCATCTCTTTACTATTCCTTTGTAATTATCCCTTGCTTTTCTAATTAATTAATTATGCCTCAAGAGGCAAGATCCTCGAGGGCTATAAATAGCCCATGCTCATGCCTTCATTCAGTTCAGAATTTATTTAGTTTTCACCACATACCGGTATTGTTCGTGCACACTACAGTTACTCTGTCAGACTCAAAAAAATTCCAGGAACACGCCAACGTTCCTCGAAAATTCTCCACAACAACTTTATCAATTCAGAATACGCTTAGAAGTAGGTAACTCTAGCTTACTCACCTCCTTGTTGGTTTTTATGTGTTATGTATAATATAGGAAAATATAACATAGTAGACATGTTGTAGAAAATATTTTTGTTATGATGCTTGGATGATTTGATGATTAGTTATGTCATTAGCTCGTAAGTGTAGTAATTGTAATATGTAATTATAAACAAATGTGTAACTGTTTCTGGACCTGGATGTATAAATATATTATGTTCTTTCTGAGTGTGCTACGACCACTTAGCTATTAGGTTATTAAATGCTTAAGTCTTGTAGACTCTATCGCTTGCTTGTATATATACATTTTGTTAAAATGCGCACGACTCATATTTTACAATTAATAAAGAGAGGAAAAAAAGAAAGAATTTCAAATCGGTCCATATTTTCGTAAGCAGACTATTTTCTAAGGTATAGGGACTATAAGTAATCCCAACCAAAGCAGACAACAACCCTATATGGCGTATTTATGACTATAGCATAAATAGCTAGTGGGGTGTTTCATGTGCATACACTTCTTGGCCAAAATAGTTTGCGATTTTCTCTCTCTCTTTTCGTTTCTTACTCTTGTCCAATACACAAATTTTTACAAAGTATTACATAAACTTTTGAACAACGACACACACTTTTATATGTTTATAAATAATATATACAACAACCAATTTTGAAATTTGGCAACATAACGTATATAGACTCTTGAACATAAAAACACAAATTTACACAAAGAATTAATTACCATTCAAATTTTTTAAATCAATCATAATCACGAATCATATCAATTATACACAAACTTTTGAATTGGACTACACAAATTTTTTTAAGAAATTTACACTAATAATGGTGCATATGCAAACTAACAAGCAATCAGTTTCTAAATTTGCTAAGAACATACACAAACTCTTGGACATAAAAACACAAGCACAAAATTACACAAACTTTCAATTAACATTCAAAATTATTGAATCACTTATAACAACAAATATACACACACTTTTATGAAGTACTAAATAAACTTTTAAATAACGATACACAAACTTTTATATGTGTATAAACAAAATATTTTGAAACTTGGTAACAATATACACAAACATTCCATCTTACACAAACATTTTAAAACAGATGCACAACTTTTTCAACAAGTAGAAACAAAAAGTAAGATGAAAATGAAAAAGAAAAAAACTTTGGTACTCACATGCACAAATTTTTTAACACAACTACACAAATTTTTCCTAAAAAAATACACAAATTTTTGAACACCTCAACACAAAATTATGAAAGAAACGAAAATGAAAACTCTGAATTCATAACGTCTTGGGAACTTTGGTGCTCGTTTACACAAACTTTCAAATACAAAAAAAACAAAAAAATGACAAAAACTAAAACGCAAACTCTCATATTCATAACGTCTTGTAAAGAATAAAAAATGAACAAAATAAAATAAATGGATGTTGAAAACCCAACCCAAGAAGAAGAATGAATAGAAGGAGGAGGAGGAGGAGGAGGAGGAGCAGGTATGGCATAGCTTGTCCATGCTCTACACTGCGAATGAAAAATACGATGAAGGAAAAAGAAAAGAAAAAAAAAACTAGCAGGTGGATATCTGCAAAGGAGGAGGAGAAAGAAGAAAAAGAGGAGGAGGAGGAGGAATAAACGGAAAAAGAAAAAAAAAAGACAGCATGGGAGTCTGATATTTTCTTATTTAGAGTATAGGGAAAGATACGCGTATAGTATATAAAATCAGGTGGTGATTGTAAGGTGGATGATAAATGCATACTCACTACATTTTTCTTAATTTTTACGAACTCAATGGCAAAATTGTGGGTAAGCTGATAATCTCAGTCTCAGTGGCAAGGGAGAAAAAAATCCAAAACTCAAAGGCAACATGAGCAGCTGACGCATAATAGTATGTACGTAACAGATACGAACTGGGTGGAAAAATCAAATCAAAATAGCATGATAAGGATGGTTTGGAGGAAAAAAAAAAAAAAAGCCCAATAGAATGAGTCCGCAACTATGTTGCATGGTACTCCAATTTTTTAAAAAAAAGTATCTGTATGGGTATGTATCAGGTACAGGTACATTGTGAATATGCACTGCGCGGGTACGCCGGCAAACCAAAATTGTCGTTTTGGTTTTTCTATTTTTTTTTGGCAATGGGAATTTGTCTCCAGCGTCCTTGTTCTCCTTCTTTTTTCTTTAGAGCCAGGTAGTATAGACTCCCGTTTACAGCGACACGACCTTGTCTCCGACGAGTTCTCATTACTCTTCTTTTCTGCTATTTTTTTAATAAAGAATTAAAAAAATATGATTTTGATTTCTTCTTGTGCTATTTAATTTTAGATTAAATATTTACATTAGTTATCTTATGTTTTTTTTATTATATGTAATTTATTTTATATATATATATATATTCCTTCAGCGTACCTATATCCCAATTTTTCAAAACATTTTCTACCATGTACTCGTGCCCGGTACGAGTGCAACATAGGTCCGCATGTTACAGAAGAGGAGGCGTCGTTTCCAAATACAATAGAAGTGCAATTCAAAGAATGCGGCTATAAAATCCAATGGCTGGAAGCAACACTGGTGGGAATCTCCACCACTCCCATCAGTCATGTTGAGCTCTCTAATAAACTTATTCGGTAACGGAACAATCTATCAAATGTCAGAGGATTGGGATGGTTCAAAGCTCTTTTGACGTTTGAAACCGTAGAAGAAATGCAAGAGGTTGTAACAGGGGGGCAAGTAGGGGTGAACATGGGTCGTACCCAACCCGTCGACCCGTCAAATCCGACCCAATCCGACTCGGACGAGTCGGATTGGGTCGGATTTGGCGGGTCGGCGGGTCAGACCCGAACAATCCGCTTAAGTAGACGGGTCGAGTCTCGGATTCGAAATCCTAAACCCGACCCGACCCGCGACCCGCATATGCATCATTCTTTCCCTTTCACTCTCTGTCTCTTTCACTCACTTTCACTCTCTGTCTCACCCCGCAGCCACCCCGCGACCCCCCGCGACCCAGAATCTGCAACCCCCGCAGCCGCCCGCGACCCCCCCGCAGCCACCCCTAATTTAACCCTAATTTTCTATTTGCTGTGTGTGTGTGTGTTGGGGGGGTGGGTTGTGGGCTGTGTCTTGTGTGGTAGTGGGCTGTTAGGGTTGTGGGCTGTAAGAAAAACAGTTTAAAAAAAAAAAAAAAGAGGGCGGGTCACCCGCCAACCCTCCAAAACCTACCCGACCCGGGCAGGTGGCGGGTCTGGTGGGTACCCATAAAAAAATGCATTTTTTACCTGACCCGACCCGCCCGCCGGGAGTCGGGTTAGGTCTGTGACACGGGCGGGTCCTACCCGACCCGACTCGTGTGCACCCCTAAGGGCAAGAATCACTGATGATGTGCTTTGATGAAGTGAGACCTCGGGTGAAAAGTGGCCGCCTGTAACAGCAGGGTGCCATGGAGTGCCTCCAATGGCATGGTCAGTAACAAGTTTCAGGAGAATCGAATGTTGGAAATTTATATTTCCAATATTTGTGGGCTCATATTCATTAACAATTATATTAGTTATTTATCATAAATGACTTAATTTAGTGATCTAATTATTTGGTTAAAAGTCTGTTAGACTTAAAAAAAACGAATGTTGGCCAAAATGAGCTTAAATACGCAGGAATGGTTATGGTTGAGGAAGGCCATGGAACCACAGCTCTCGTTCGTGCATCAGTCGCAGAAAGAGATTTCTATTGCCAAGCTATGGACACAGGTATTTGTTAAATCCTATATTCATTGTGAAATCCTTTTAATCTTTGATAATCTGATATGATGTAAGTGGTAAAATTTTAACATCGGAGAGATATGGGGCGAAGTGGTAAAAGTTGATGAAGAAACGCTCTGTGGTTCAGACATGAGTCCGGCCTATATTTTTGACTGACACTGCAATTATGAATTGTATCTCTCGGGCAAAATATATATATGTCTTTAGGGGGCTATGTTTGTGATGTATTTGTGGCGAAGAGAGTTCTGTGAGCAAGATAATCAACGAGCCTACTACTTCTCATGCTGGGTAAGGATGGATCGGGATTACGGTGGTCATAGTGATTTCTGGTGCCCAATCTGGGAGACAGACGAGCCATTAATTGATGATAACGTGGCTGAGGAAAATCTCTCATTAGAGGGAAAGGACGGTGATAATGGTGGAATCCGTAATGATACGAGCACAAATGGCAATGTTAATGATGATGGGGCACGATTGGAAATAAATAAAACGCCTGGCTTAGTGATGATAGACATATATGGGAAGCCTGGGCTGAACTTATTAAGGCCCAATCTATAGATCATATTTCCTCATGCCCACTAACGCGCCTGGCTTCGAACCGAACAGAGTCCATTGGAAATTGGCCAATAAATAGCTAATATGGGCATACACGGCAGGTTCTTTGGAAATTCACTTGGCCCACGAAATGCTGACTTAAAACACAAACGCCAGTCTTCACAAAAGGGAAGCTCTAAACAAAGAAGAATGCTATACTTGAATGAACAACACACTAAAAGCCGAAACTCTTCTATTAAAAAATTATTTTTTTATCTTCTCTCTTTCTTTCTCTTCTCTCTTTCTTTCTCTCTCTCGCTTTCTCTTTCTCTCTCTCACTTTCTTTTTCTCTCACCCACAAAGCAACAGACCTCCTTCTTCTTCCTCCTCCTCCATCAACTCTCTTTCTCTCACTGCGAGCTTCTCACCATGAATGTCAGCTCTTCCACTATTATCTGATTTTGTATGTTAGTTTGTTTGTGATTGGATGTTGGTTTCTCTATTTCTCTAATTTTGTATGTTGGTTTCTCTGTGATAGGATGTTGGTTTCTTTGTTTTAGTGTGTTGATTTGTCTTTGTTACGTTGTTGGTTTCTCTGTGCTAGTGTGTTGGGTTGGTTTCTCTGTGTTACGGTGTCGGTTTCTCTGTGTTAGAGTGTTGGTTTATTTATTTACAGAGTACTTGGTTGTGTTGGTTTGTTGGCTTACAAATGATGGATTGCTTATTATTTTGTTGGTTTCTTTATTTTTTGATACGCAAGAAGAGTGTTGGTGATTTACACGAGCATAGAAGAAGAGTGTGGGTTGAAGAGAGAGAGTGTGAGGAGTTATATATTTTAATGTGTTGCCCGTTTTTGTTATTTGTTTTCGTTTTTCATGTAGTAGGAATCCTAAACAAACTCAGAATATTCAAGGTCATTCAATCTCAATTGATGCGGTTCCTAAATCAACAACAGAACTGAGAAGCAGAACAACGATTACACACATGACCATGGATTATAATATTAGTTCAAGAGAGGCGCTGAGCAATAAATGTGAATTGATTGGTTGTACTTATATGTATATTCATACTCTTCCTGGATTGTTATCATCTTAACTGCCAGAAATGTTAACGTTTGTATATATATGCTTCCTTGATTGTGCACGGACCCTAGTTATGAACTGATAAAGCAAACGAACGATTTTCAAAATGGTCCATATTTTCGCATAATCGATATTTGCAAAGTGAAAAGTAAGGGCTAAAAGTAAACCAACCAATGAAGATAACAACCCTATAATCAGTGTTACAACGATCGCGTAGGCTGAAAGTAGGGGTGTTACAACCCTATCGCACCCTTCTTGTTTATATTGGTTGATGAGGTGTTGAATAAGATGAAGGGAAGTTTGCCACCTCTAATTTGCAGATGACACTATTTTATTCTACTTAATGAAGGAGGAAACTATATTGAATTATATGTTACTCTTGTAAGGATTTTGCGATATGTTTGGTCTTCACATCAACTAAACAAAATTATCTCTTATCCCGATTGGATGTGAAGACTCATGGGTCGAACATATCCGAAGGAAGATGAAATGCAAAGTTCTCTCCCTGCCTTTTACTTAATAGGGATTCTTGTTGTTGCAAACCCATGATGTGTATGGTCCTTGTGATTGAAAAATTTGAAAATATACTCATCATGTGGAGGGTTAAATTTCTAAAAGCGATAAGATTGTTTTAATTAAATCTGTTTTAAATAGCCTACCTCTGTATTACCTTAGTCTTTTTCAAATGCCAAAATCCATCCAAGAAGAAAAAACATCAGTCCCCAAACTAGATTTTTCAAGGGTAAAGCAAATGGGGAACGAGGAATTCCGGTGGTGAAATGGACTTAGGTACGGTTACTAGAGGAATTGGGTGGCCTAGGTATTGGTGACTAGGCTATAAAAAATACACAATCTTATTCAAGTGGTGTGGGGATTTGATAAGGAAGATTTGTCCCTTATGTTAAAATGTGGTTATTTTTTATAATAAAATGGTGGACGCAGGAAGAACATGTATGAATTCCATATAGCCAACAAGGATCTGTGGCAAGCCATATGTGAAATCCAAAATAGCAACCAATGGCTAGAGCAAGTCTGTGGTGAAGGCATCACAATGGAGGTTGGGGATGGAGGTAAAACCCTACTGTGGGAGGACTTGTGAGTGGGTTACAAAAGACTCCAAGTGTCATTCACTGGACTCTTTTTAGTATCGACACTAAAAGGATGTAAAATAGTAGACTGTAGATTTTGGGATGGATTGAATTGGGTTTGGATTCTTTAATTGAGGAGGAAGCTATTCCAATAAGAACAAACTCTTCTGAATGCGTTAATGAATTTACTAAATAGCACAACATTAAGCTTGAAAAAATGAAGGCTTAGTCAGGCGAAAATTTGATAACAAGGAGGCCTTCACTATTGAATCATTCATGCTTGCACATGAGAAATCTACTGCCTAAACACGACAGGTCAGTAACTGAAATATATTTGTTAAGGTATGGAAATGTTTGGTATCACTGAGATTTGAATTATTGGTTTGGTTTGTTAGTATTAGGGAGACTAAACATAAAAGACTGGCTTAGGAAATTTAACATTATTCAACAAATGGATTTTAACATGTGTTTTATGGTGCGATGAGCTTGAAAGAATTGATCATTTGTTTTTTAGATGTGAGTTTGCACAATGCTTATGGGCTATGTGGAAACAAAAGTGAGGTGTCAATTGGATAAATCTAGGAAATTCAGAAATGGGTTTTCAAACATTGGTGAATATATCTGTACCAAAAGGGGTTAAGAAGGAGTGGTGTACTGCTTTTTTTTTTGTCACAATGTAGTCCATCTAGGGAATTAGAAATCTACACATATTTTAAGGGAAAAAATATGCCTAATTGAAACAAAGCATCTTGTTGACTTCTGGCTAATTGAGTGGAAGAAACTGTCAAGTGAATAGCAAGCAAACAACAGTAATGGCAGTATGATAAAGGTTGGTTCCTAAATTTATAGGTCTGATGTGGGGTGCTCGTTGGTCCTTTTTCTGACTCAGGTGTGCTTGTTTTCGAGGTCAATGAGTCTCCGAGAGGGTCAAAGAATTACCTGACATATGGTGAACGGTTGCAAATTGTGTTGATTGGATGGATACATAGGATTTGATTTTCTATTTTTAATTTTCTCTTTGTATTTTGGTGGGTCCTCCTTAATATGTGACAATTGAGATACTCTTTTTTCTCTTTTAAAAAGCAAGGGATTTGTCTCATTGGGTTTCCACTGAGGAGGTTTTTATTGAGGCCTAATTTGTTCCTTGCCAAGCATTATGGAGTTTCAGTGGGGTGAGGGTGGGGTTTCCTTCTTATACTTCTTATCCTTCTCCCCCTAACTTGGGAGGGGGGATCCTAATAAGAACTCATCCTTGCATCTGCTTGTATTTCATGTTAAAAATAAATTGAGATATTATTATATCTTAAATTGAATTAAGATTGATTTGGTTTGATTATAATTTGATTTGGCTAATTATTATACATGGCCTATAAATAAGTGTCACTCCTATTGTAATCACACATCACATGACTCGCCAATATATTTCTAACATTATTATCTTCTCTGTTATTCTTTTACCTTGTTCCCCATTATCACACAATGTTTAACATTTCAAATTTAGTTAAGGATGTTGATATTGACCCTCTTGTCTAGTAGCCATCAATCAAGTTCTAGTTGGTGAACTCCACTTTGTAGTGGGGTTAGTCTAGGCTTATAGTTTATTTATTTTCAATTAGTAGTGCTCCAATCATATTATAGGCAGGTGATAAGTGCCAAATTTACACAATTTCACCTCTTGAAATGGCACTTGTTTGCTTAAGTTTTAAAGAATTATCTAACATAAATCCCCACTTTTGTAGGATTTATAATATATTTCTAAAGTTGGATGCAAGCATATTAATCAAGGAAAATCCCACAAAGAATGAAGCATAGAGCAAAGGGATCACAAAGCAAGAAAAGTATGGAAGCCCGCTCCGCGTAACAGTTAGTAAAATCGCGATAACTTGAGCTATAGATATTGGATTGAGGTGGTTCAAATTGCTACTTAAAGCTAAGAGATAGATCTACAACTTTGTAGTTGGGGTCAATTTAAGATTAAGGCCGCTGAGCAGTATCACCAATCCGCTGAGCGGCCCTACCAGAAATCGGCCGCCTTTGAAGACTCGGCCGGCAGCCGCCATCACCTACCACCGTTGTGCTACCCCACCAACACGCTGAGCGAACCTGGACGATTTTGGCCTATAAATAGAGGCCGAGGCACTCTTCAAGAGGACATCTTCTCCCATCCATACTTCATTCTTTTATCATTTCATTTGTACTTCAAAGCTTAGGTTAGTTTAGCAACAAAGAGGACGCCGGTGAAGGAGCCAGGAGATTGAGGAAGCTCGGCGGTCGTTGTCATGACAGCGTGAGAACGTGTCATGGTAAGCGCCCATAACCTTGCCTCTGAGATTCTCTTGTAAGATGGATTTCTAATCTTCTTGTTGTTGGGATTTTGATGAATATTGTAGTATGATTGTATCCATGTACTTTTGCATATGAATTTATCAGTTTCTTATGATTCGCTTGAATGATTTTATACTTAATGCTAGCTTTTGTTTAGTGTTTTGATTCTTGATTTGGGACTTACTTGTATGAACGAAAGTTATACTAATTAAGTTGTAACCAAGTTAAGATCAATATTGCTATGCTAAGTTAGATTCTAGGCTCGAAGGTTATGAACGAAAGTTACAATCATTAGAGTCTGATCTAAATCAATTCATCTAATTCTTGTTGCCNTTTCATGTGCGAAAGCAATGAACAAGTTAAGAACTGGTGGCGGGCAATCAATGAAATGATAGTTCTATGTATTAAGTAAATGGATGCATGAAACTATGATATGATTCAATTCCCAACAAGCTTCCCGATCTACCTCTGATTTGTTGCCTATTTATTTTATGTTGTTTATTTTCTTATTTTAAACTATCAACAATTTATCAAATCCTTCACTTTATTGTTTAATTGACTAAACTCAAGAATGGTATTTTTGCAACTCCCTGTGGATTCAACTATACCCGACTATACTGCAATTGGATCCCTTGTGGATCTGAAAGCCGTAAAGAAGGATATATTATTTTTAAACGACAGAAAGTTTCAAATTAAGCTTTCAACAAAATTGGCAGAAGTTGCCGGAGTACGGAACTATGAAAGTGCAAATAGGCTTCCGACTAAAGCCTTGAACAAAACGTAAATTTGGCTTTCATCAGCAGGGACTTTGGACGTCACATTACGCATTGTTATTTCCATTATTTTAGTTATTATGAAATTTCGATTTGAATGATTCATATTTGGTTTTATGAGCTTGTTTATTTAGACCATTTTATTAATTGAGTAGAAGATTTATAATTAATGACTAGTGTATAATTAATTTAATTGATTTGTTTTACAATGAAACCTTAGATAGAGAGGCTTTTGCAATGGTTAGCATCCCTTATGGGTTGGTTTGTGACAAATTTCATGCTTTCTTTCCAAAATAAAGATAAAATCTACTCCATGCTAGTCCTCCATGCTAGTCCGCTTTGAACACTCTTTACACCATGAATGCTTTTAAATTCCTATTTGCATGAGGTTTGTTCTAATTTTTATGAATTCAATCATGTTAAAATATTACAAAAGGTTTATTATTTATTCCATCATTAAATCATATGAGATCATATACTCATGAAAGCATATCAAGAACGTCTCTCTACGGTAAGCTTTAAGCCATGTGCCATTGATAGTATAGTCATCATTCTATATTTCACCGGATGACCTGGCACCAAGTTGAACTTGTAAAATCTACACAAAATAGCCAATACCATCCTCATTTGGAGATATGCAGAGTCCTTCCCGAGGCATATCCTTGGCCCTGCCTGTAGGTCCAAAAGGGGGGAAAAAATAGCCAAGGTGTTTGTTCACACTCACATTACATGTTTTAGATTATTTCTATAAATCACAAGACATACGAACGCACCTGAAAAGCTGTGAATTTGAACGGAGTTTCATTTTGGAGAATACCATCCTTAAACCATCGTTCAGGTGTAAATGAAGTTGCATCAGGGCCCCAATTATACTCCATCCTTCCCATAGAGTATGGAACATAAGTTACCATGCCTCCCGCTTTTACTTTGGTTCCATCTGGTAAGACATCGTCTTCCAAGATGCCCTTAGGATCCTGCAATTAACCATTGATGTTTACCTACCAAGTCCATTAGTAAATTTAAAGTAACAACCTAAACTTGCATATTCAAATAACATTAATCAACGGGGGTTGGTCTAAGTGGTAAGCGGCTTGGTATCGCTTAAACAAGGTCCCGAGTTCGAGACCTTGTGTACGCAGTTATCCCCGCTGAGAGACTCACCCGCCATAGCCAGGTGCGCTAAGCCTTGGATACCAGGCAGGCAATCTAAAAAAAATAACATTAAGGTGTTTTCCCTAATAATAAATTTTCTTAGGTCATGCCATTTCATGGAAGAAATTAAATTGGAGTGCCTAACTCGTTTTTCTTTTCTTTTGTGCTCTTGAACGGAAGAACTTCTGCTTAAGGTAGAGATAGAAATTTAGTACGTCTTAATTAGTGAATGTGTGTAAGGCTATCTGTCTTTCCCTTAAATCCTTATAACAAGCACCACATAAAATATGTGAGATGCATACCTGAGGAACTGCTGGATACAATCGAAGGGTCTCCGTTATGACTGCGTGCAAATAATGCAGCCTTTCTAGTGAGTCTTTATTCAATAACCTTGAGAATCGCTCTACCTTTTGATTAAATGATTCAGGGTCCCCTGTCTCACATTGACGCAAAGTAACATCCTCATCTTTTGTTTGATTCTCCTCAAAAGTTTTGAGCTCCAAGTAAAGTTTTTCGGCCACGTGAGCATGTGTCATTACCATATATATGGCCCATGATAAAGTTGTTGCGGTTGTGTCTCGACCAGCAATCACAAAGTTTAAGACAACATCTCTTAGACTCTTGTCGGTTGCACTGTTCTCTCCCAATTCTATAAATCTTGATAATATATCATGTTTTATCTGCTTTTATGAGACGAGATTAAGCAATGGGTGTGTAATATTAGTTTTGAACCCCTTCATCAAGATTAAATGTATTATTATTTGTTTTGATTTTAACACTACCTTACTTTCTTGTCCATTCTCTTTAGCATAATCTATCTCTGCCTTCCTTCTTCGGATTACTGAATAAGTGAAATCATCGATGACTTTAATGCTTCTATCAAGTTGTGCTTCTGAACCTATATTTAGAAATTTCTTTATTTTCCATAGTGGGTCAATAAAGCGAAGTGTCACAATGATATTTGCAGTGTCAAAGGCACGAGCAAAACAATTGTCTGGTAGATTTGGAGCCAAAGTTCCAATTTCCACACCGAATCCCACCTTGCATATGGAGTCTAATGTCATTCTCATCAATAACTCCTACAAATTGACATTCCAAGCATCATCAATTGCATGTTTCCATTAATTCCTAAAATTTGAAGTAACTTTCAAATTCAAAATAAAAATAATAACATGAATAATGTTTTTGTAGTCACCTGCAAGTCTATTTCTTTGTTGATGAAAGATGCTTGGCTGAGAATGGCAGATAGTTTCAATGTATACTTCCTAAAAACTTTGGTACTAAAATCCCTCAAATTTCTGGATGCAAACTCTAAGCTTGCCGTCTTCCTTTGTTTCTTCCAAAGCTCGCCATCAACATTAAATATTCCATCACCAAGCAACACTTCCATATATGAATGGTACAGTTCACCCTACAGTTAGAATCACAACCTTTTCCATTAAAAAAACATTGATTATGCAACTAAAATCATGAATCTTGAATGTGATTTAGACCAAAATTTAGGATAAAAGTTGTCACGTGCAATTAGTTATTTAAATCAACTACTAATATTGAAGTGAAAAATGATGTTATGTATATTGCCTTTGGATAATTATTGAAGTTGGTCTTAAGTACGTGTTCCACATTAGTAGGATCGGCAATGTAGGTATAGGTTGTGAATGGCATTGGGACCACAACAGTTTTTGACTTGGACAAGTATTCCACAAGCCAATCGTGCATACGATCATAGTTCATTAGTTGTTCAAGAGCAGCTCCAAAAAAGGGCCAAGTCATGGGGCCTTTATTGTTTCTTTGACTCCATCTATGTATAAACATCCATGAAAAAACCGTGCAGATTAGTAGCATGAAACCTCCCATGTTGCATATATCCCAAAACGGAGAAGCTAATGTGGGGTTCGTCTCTTGTCCCATTTCTAAGAGATGTAAATAAGCTGAAATTGAAAATGTAATGTGCACAAGAGATGAATGTTTGGGTGACTGGATGATTTGTATCTTTATATTAATGAAAAGGTATCTGAAATGGTTAGAACGTAGGTATGTAACATATTTATTTTATGTATGGTGTTAGCTAGGTATTAGCAACACTTTGTCACAATCTTTAAATGCGTATATGATTTGTGAAGTTGTGAGATAAAGAAAAGCTTCATTTGTTTCATGCCCTTGACCTAAATTGGATCACATTCCTCTCGTGTTCCTTACTAACATGGGAATGTCATATTATGATAGAAAAAGACACCAAACCCACATTGATGTATCAACATAAATAATAAGGAATCTTCCCATGTTTTATTTTTATAAATCTCTTACCATGATAAAACTTGTGTCTTTCTCTCTTGTAACCTACCTAAATTTCTTAAAATAACTGATATAAAGTGAGGCTTTTAACAAATGGAATTCCGATAGTCCTTATCACCAAATTATAGTTATATATATATATATATATATATANATGAGATTCTATCATCCTTTTAAAAATAAGATTTATCTCAATTTTCTTTTTATAGCATTCATTCTTAAATGTTAATCACACGCTGTCTTGTGTGTCTGCACATTGTTTCCAACATCATATTATTCTCATGTTGGCATTTTACTGCCAACATTCAGTACAATATTTTGAGTGCTATAATTGTGCAATTAACACTTTTTTCCTAAATTTAGGTACTTGAACTTTCCTATTATAAATAACACTTGATACACTATTTCATTTCATCCACCATGTTTATTTCTACTTACACGAAGTTTAATGTATAATTATTTAACATTGTCATCTGGATTTCGTTTTGATATATTATTAGTGTAAAAATTTTCTAAACTATCATTTAAGAATTTATTGTCATGTTATTAAAAATATTTAATTCTTGCTATAATTAACTAAAAATAATAATAAAAATGATAATATATAATTGATTGAACATGTAAAAAAACCAATGTATTTCTTATTCTTGATTTTACTTAATCGTGGCAATAATATAAAAATCCTCAATTGGAGGTTGAATAAAAGCATATAGAAAGAGTAAATTGAATGGATTTATTTTTTAAATAAAGGCAAAGGACAAGAAAAAAAATACTCATTTTTTAGGATTATTTATTTATTTTACGTTGGAGGGTATGTAACACCCTAGCTAGCTGCTTACGCTTAAGTAGCAAACAATGCTCACTAGGTTGTTATCTGCTTTGGTTGGAATACTTTTAGTCTGATAATATTTTGCAAATATCCTTTACTTGAAAATATGGACCAATTTAAAACTTTTTAACTTGTTTATAGAACAGGAAATATGAGCCACGCGTACGAAACAAGTCATATATATGCAAGTGATAGAGTCTAAAGGACTTAGGCGGTCTATGTCGCAACGTGTAATAATTCCTGAGTAATTTCAGAGAACAAGATATACATACATTAGTAGTGGTCCAAATAATAGTCATACCTACTTGGTTATATACATAAGTACACACTTAATACACATATAAAACCAACGACAAGTACACGTCATTTAGCTAGTACAAAACATAATATTTCATCCCCACGGTGTGTTATCTCAGACATAGCTCATCTGCTCTGTGTCCTGTGCGGAAGATGATACTATAACGATTCCAAAATCAACCTTCATTGGCCCCAAGTAGGGTTCTCACCCTGGGGTTCCTCAGCAACCTCTTTAGGTGCTCCTGGAATCATAATGAATGGGGGTGAGAACATTGCATCCTCAGTCGAAACCTTAGGGTAAAACTATCCATTTTTGATCCATTCATGACTCGGGCTGCTCAGGAGATTTCTATGTGTAAAAGTATAATAAAATCCCTAATTATTATTATCATCCATGCTAGTCCTAAGCACATTTATCTAGTATACTAGGTGATTGGAGAGTTCTAATCTTTATATCACCCATTAAGGATATCCCATCGTGCTTTTTACTACTTATTCGCGTAAGTTACGTATCGTCTATATCTCGTGGTGGCGATTTTATGAAGACCTATTATCTTACATACATCATATATATACATCACATACTTATGCATGAATGGATCTAGGGGTTCTCTTATGCGCCCTGTCAAGTTCTCCTATTGGGGCAACGTCCTTCTCGTCTTTTGATGTCCATAATTCCCCTTTGTACACCATGGGACCGTCATCCCCGTTCGGTGTACAACCTACTCTGTTTCCATATCTTCATTGGTCAGGTAGAGCTCATACCTGTGTGGTAGTGAACCAAAAATGCATTTAGCATAAAAATTGATAGGGAATGACCATCCAACTTGCAGGATGGTGAGAGGCCTGCCCTTTTGACGCGGCTAGGGGTGGACTCCTACTTTCATAAATCTTTCATATCTTTCTTGACTTTACTTGCATTCTTAGTGACTTTGACTTACTTTGACATAATAACCTTATAATTAGGACACATATATTTATCTCTTTAATCTGACTTCAACATTCGCTCAGGCATATGTAACACCCTTACTTTCAGCCTATGTTATAGTTGTACACTGATTATAGGGTTGTTATCTGCATTGGTTGGGTTACTTTTAGCCCTTACTTTTAACTTTGCAAATATCTCCTACGCGAAAATATGGACCAATTTGAAAATCGTTTGTTTATTTTACCAGTTTATAAACAAGGAGCCGTGCATGATTAAGGAAGCATATATATACAAATGCTAGTGTCTTAAGCAATCTAGGTGATAACTGATAGGTGTATTTTATACCCTATTTTATTATTCTATAATTGAACATTGTATACTAAAAATGTGTAATTTTAATGCTTAATTAATATGTTTTGCACATTATCCTCTTTTGTGAGAAATTTAGAAAAATGCAATTTTAAGCACTACTTTATCTTAAAATTTAATGTGTAGCTTTCTTTTGTTCTTTTTTAGTTTTTTATTTTAATTGCAGAAAATAAATTGTCAAGAGGATCATTGAGGATTTGAAGGAGATTTGATAAGATATAAATTTCAAAGAAGAGATTTGAAGAGAAGATTGAGACCAATAAATTCAAGATTAAATTCAAATTAAAAAAGATTTGGTCAAAGATTTGCTGAGGATTTTTCACGCTGACTTTGCCACGAATTTTACGCCAGGATGGAGACTGAATCTCGATTTGACCTCAACTACAAAGTTGTAGATCTATCTCTTAGCTTGAATTTGAGATTTGAATCACCTCAATCCGATATCTGTAGCCGAAGTTATCGCGATTTTACTGACTGCTGTGCTGAAAGTGCGTGAATTACTTCCACTTTTAGCCAATCCTCTACAAATAGACATCCTCTCTTAAGAACTTGATACATGAGCCTCCACTTTTATTTTCTGCACTTTTCTTTTTCTTTTATTGCACTTTAGCTGTATGTTAGTAGTGTGTAGTTCTTAGTTCTTTAAGGATTGTTGGAGCGCACGCATTGACAACGCAAGCTCCCAACTATTTGCGAATTACTTTTGTTTTCTTATTCAGGTTTTG
>QANU01088668.1:0-15511 GCA_003254905.1 Nissolia schottii
CCGTTCTGTTCTACGATATTTGAGAATCGCCGTCAATACCTCGGTGTAGGTTCGGGATACTCTGCAGCCAATGACCAGATGTACGGTGCATGGATTCAATACTTCTTTAACAACGAAGATGTAAATCCCCATTGGTCTTCCTCAAAGCTTCAAAGTAATTCATGGTGTTAAATGAAATTTGTGGTGTTATATGGTTCAACCTCAAACCTTCATAGTTTGTCTCTTTATTGAGGATTTCTTATCCTCTACCTTCTATAATTCTCTTATCTACTTAATGAAATTCTTCCTTTACCCCACAAAAAAAAAAATGAAACTCCAAAAAAGGCCTAAAAATATTCAAATATCAACTTTCATTTTATTATGGAGGAAATTTTATCTACTTTCTTTTCAGTACATCATTAAGTTTGCTCCATCCATGAAAGTTGGATCAAAACAATATTCATCAATCATCATGAAGAAAACTCAAAATTGAAAAGTTAAAAAATAAGGTTGAACCATATAAAAAGAACCATTTCCTAGTCTAGTCAACCTATTATTCAACAACGATAACAACAACCAAGCCTTGTTCCACTAGGTGCTATCAGCCACATGGATCAAACGACATCATAGTAGCCTATCATAAACCAATGTCCATATAGTCAAACAACTAAAATCTAAAACTTTCCTAATAGTTCCACCCGTAACTTCCGTTGGTCTCCCTCTTCCTCTGCATACATAATCTAACCACCAAGGCTAGATTTTACCATTTGTTTCACAGTAATTGAAATCTTAAGGTTACCTCGAATACATTCTCATTCATTCCTAATCTTATCATGTGTGCAATGAGATTACACTTTTCAACAGAGAAATTTCTCTAAAGCATGGTTTCTTTGCAAATCAAAACCACATAAAACAAAGAAAACAAACAACTGAAAAGTTGATAACTTCCAATCATATAATTTCTTTTTATGTTTCCTTTTTGTTTTGCTATTGCAGTACTGGGAGAAGGCTAAGTTCCCATTTCGTGTTATTCCAAAACTTGGTGCATTGCGTCTCGCTGGTGGCACAATCATGGTTCTCTCTTTACCTTTTTTTAAAAATATATATATATATATATATAACACAGTGAATGGAGTTCTTAGCCAATGAAGAGATGAGTGTTAAGAGCAATGACTGTGTTATTGTCATGGATGGAGTTCTTAGCAAGTTCTGATTCTCAGGGTTATGGTTGTCCTGGCCGTTCTATTGTCAGGGCATACTTTTATTTTGGTCCATTCATCCTTGGCCATGCTCACTATTGGTATCACGTTTATCTTTTAATAAATAGTCTGAATTTTTATTGATTCAATTATATTGGACTATTGTTCCTGATATTTTATAACACAGATTGATTGTCACCTTTAGGATTGTGTGGATCGGAAGCTCAGAAGAAAAAGTATCTACCTTCTTTGGCACAGTTACAAACTATAGCATGTTGGGTAAGTTAACATACTTAGCATTGTATCTGCTGAGTTTGTAGAAAATAAAAGAGAAGCACGAGTGGTGGTTAAATTGCTTTAGGTTCTTTTGTGCTCAGCATATTGATAATTGGTAATTATCTATATGAAAACAATACAGTTTCTTTTCTTCTTTATACAAGAACAATATTAAAGACTTAGAACGATATTAAAGACTTACTTAAGCTATTTTCGATGACCCCTATTGTGCCAATGCCATGATTTCTATTATTTCCATTGCTATATTAATTACTGATAATTCAAATAGTATCATTCTGCTGAAGTATCACGTCTGAGTTAGGTTATTTTCTTAACATTATTAGGCTTTGACTGAGCCTAACTATGGAAGTGATGCCAGTGCTTTGAAGACTACGGCAACAAAGGTGCAGTACCTTCTGTCCATCTTATTTACCATTTGCTTCTTCTCAAGCAAATGCATTTTGCATCTGTTTGAGTTATTTTTCATTCTAATAAATCATATTGTGTGTTCAATTGTTCCAAAGTTTGACAACACTGATAGTATGATCTTGGTTTGCTCTGAAATGATCCGGTTGAAGGAGGTTGGACCCTAGAGGGCCAAAAGCGGTGGATAGGAAACAGTACATTTGTTGATATATTGGTCTTCTTTGCTAGAAATACCACAACAAATCAGATAAATGGGTATGTGATATGAGTCCTAAGGTTAAATTACTACCCAGTAACATGTTAATGGACCTATAATTCACTAGTATAGACTTTGAAAATCTTTTGTTATATATATACACGCACGTGCGCTCTCAAAGCTTCTATTTTCTATGATCCTTGTATTCTGCATCGCATGTAATATTTTGTTTACATGTTTTTCTTGTACCTAATATTTCAGATTTATTGTAAAAAAGGATGCACCTGGTTTAACAGTCACAAAAATTGAGAATAAAATTGGACTTAGGATCGTACAAAATGGAGACATTGTTATGAAAAAAGTTTTTGTTCCTGACGAGGACAGAATAGAAGGAGTCAACTCATTTCAGGACACCAACAAGGTATGATTATTTATTATGTTTCTCAAAAGCCAACAAAATTATAATCATGGTATAATTTTCTGAGATCTATTGTCAGACATTGAAATTTATCTCATTGTAAATTGTAATAGTGTATTTGTCTGCCGAATACAATTTACTTGGATGAGGTTTGAGAACCAACGTATATTTCTGATGAATATTTTTCTCTTGTAGCCTTAAAATTACTGTAAAAGTGATATCTATAGGATTTTTTAACCTTTAAATTCCATCTCACTATGCTCTCAATCCTCACCATGTTAAATGTTGAGATTAGACAAATTTTGTTAAAAATTGGATTCAATTATAATCCTTGGTCAATTCTGATCCCAGCAGTTAATTTCTTCTATGCATCCCATCAAAAACATTGCTTTATTTGTTTTAGCTTGCTCAAAACAGGTACTTGCTGTTTCACGTATTATGGTTGCTTGGCAACCAATTGGCATATCAATGGGCATCTATGATATGTGTCATAGGTATTGCTTATTAGAATTTTAGCACATGTAATGGTTTGCGGGATGTATTCTAGCATATTTTCAGTTGTTGATTTCACGTTATGAGAGCTTGCTTTGGAGGGATTTCATGAAAGAAAGTTGAGAAAAGTTGATTTCAAGTAATGCATAACTTGTTAGATAAAACGCATGCACATCATGTTAATGCATTACTAGAAACCAACTTTTCTTAACTTTCTTTCATGAAATCCCTCCAAAGGAAACCCTCATAATGTGAAATCAACAACTGAAAACAATGCTAAAAGACAAGCTGGGAAATCACGTGTTATTATTTGATACTTGCGCGCTTTCACTGCAAACCATTCTGAATTCTGAGTGATCATAAGGTATCTAAAGGAGAGGAAACAGTTTGGAGCACCATTTGCAGCTTTCCAAATCAACCAGCAGAAACTTGTTCAGATGCTCGGTAATATTCAAGGCATGATTTTTGTTGGTTGGCGCCTCTGCAAGTTGTATGAGAGTGGAAAAATGACTCCAGGTCATGCAAGCTTGGGGCGAGAGAAACAGCTGCCCTGGGGAGAGAATTGCTTGGTGGCAATGGAATATTGGCTGATTTTCTTGTAGCGAAGGTATGCTTGATTCCTAATTCAAGATTTCTTTTGTTGGAACTCCATTCTAATCAGATGAATGATTAAAAGTTTGGTAATTTAGTGGGATATTGATGAGTATAGATTGTCACTTGTCAGGGGTGAGCTCTATCTCAATAGACGAGATTTTGATGGCTAACTGTTATGATCAAATGATCTTTGCTCTATCCTTTAGTGAAAGGCTGTAGCGGATAGACTATTTTAGGATTTTAACTTGTGACCTCTAGGTTATAAGACAACAATCTTACTGTTTTATTGAGACTCACTTTCTCCATTACCTATACAATTAAGTAAATCAAAATTTGAGTTTGAAAGGCTGTTTTATTGTACACATGAGTTTGTACTCCTATGCTTTCGAATGGATTGAATACATTTTTCCAACCTTTTTTCCCCTTTCCTTTATCTTTTTGAAGTTCGATTACTAACAAAGCCTAAATAGAGTGACTTTGTCTTCAAACTTTCTTTTGATCTTCTTCTTTTTATCTATTGCAGGCATTCTTCGATTTAGAACCCATCTATACCTACGAAGGCACGTATGAGATCAACACCTTGGTTACTGGGAGGGAAGTTACTGGTATTGCCAGCTTCAAGCCAGTTGCCCAGAGAAGTCGATTGTGAAAGTGTTGAACTTGTTCTTTCGTAAACTCCATTAGTCAAGTCAAATGTACAACTTGAGAAACAAGAAGCGTTCAATAATTACGCAAATGCCAAAATAATGCTATAATCTTAGATTTTTAAACGTCTACATGTGCTACTTGTTTCTCCACTCTGGATAACTGCTGGATTTCAATTTTATGGATGAGGATCATCTCCTTTTCCACGGTTCTCTCCTCATCCTCGTCATTAATTAGAATACAATGGGTTACAACATGAAATGAAATGGTAAGGATAAAAATATAGCATTTACTTTTTAAAAAAAAGAGAGGATCTTGATCCCAATTTTATAACTTGTTTGGCATTTGTCACTTGGATAAGTGTGTTATGATGCCATTGTTACGCTAGTAAGAAAAAAGAAATGTTATTTGTACTCATTTTTTAGTAGAATATTGTGGCATCGACTTATTCATTTTTTTTTCTTACCTTCCTTAGAATCAGGTCATTCGTTCAATGAAATTGATTAATTCATTTGAAAAAATAATTATATGATTCATCTAAAATAAATATTTATAGCTCCATTACCTGACAAATAAAGCATTTTATAAAGTCAAAAGAAGATTGACCCTAAGCTAGTTGTTAATTTATTTCTATGCTTTACTCGTCAGTCAATAAAATTTTGTGGTGGGTCACCTAATACAATATTATCTCTATCTTAGTCTACAATCTAAATACAATTATGATTGAACTTTAAAAAAGAAAAATGGATTAACTTTGTGGAACAGAGGGAGTAATTGATTAGTTAAATAGTTACTTATGTACTGTAATTTGATAATGACTCAAGTTTCTATTAACTAATTCTTTATTCTTATATATATATATATACACATAATTTTACTATATAAATAAAAATAGTTGACTATCTCTTTCACTATTTAAAAAGTTATGTATATAAAATGATTAAATTGGATGGCAACATTAAAAAACTTTACACTTCAAGCAAATAATAATTAAACTCTAGTTCTATTAGTTGACTCTTAACATATTATTGGGACCATTTATTGTTGAGAAGTGTTATTTGAACACCAAATGTGCTCAATCACCATGTAAATGGGAGGAAAAAGACAAAATTATTGTATTTGGTACAATGAGTAATATCTCTGACGCAATCAGCATGAACGCATATGCATATAGTATCAACACTCGTGCACTTTATTTTTCAATTTTTTGAACACATTTTCTCTCCCACCAAATCACATTCTCTCTCCATCACGTGGGATTGTCTCCCTTCAGAGAGCATACTCTCTCTCCTGCGTACCAACATAATAAACTTGCATCAACATAATAAAAGTAGACATAAATATAATACAGATAGACATCAACATCAACTTGATGCAGTTTTCTCTCTCTAGCATCAAACTCATTTACCATGTGGGTATTAACATAATAAAAATAAGCATTGACGTAATAATCATAAATATCAGCATAATGAAAATAGGAATCAATACTTCATAAATGTATATTAACGTTTATAAAAAAATTATTTTAAAAAATAAATGTTGATACATATTTTTTTTATGCTAATGTCTATTTTCATTGTGTTTGTGAGATTTAATGATGGAATCAAGAAAATATCGCGGAGAAAATAACAAAAGGCAGAGAAAGATAAACAATAAAGATTTTTGTATTAGTGAATGTCATATCACTTATAATGAAATAAATACTATTTATAAGTTAGGAACATAATAAAAAATATAAAGATAAAATCAATTTAAATATTAAACTAAATTAGTCTAAATCAAACAAAGATATAATACTAATATTATTTTTTAAAATTAGATATTATAGCAGTGTTGATGTCTATGATAATTACGTTGCTACCTATTTCTATTATATTAATGCTCATATGTTTTTGAGATGGAGAGCAAGAGAAAGAGTGTGATTTGATAGAGGAACAAAAAAGTTAGAAATGATTGAAATTTTTATCACATATTATGGTAAATATCAATGTGGTGGTGTTTAGAATGTTTAGATATTTTGGTGTGAAAATAGAATTATTAATTTATTGGTTCCATTTATCGTGTCCAATTATTATTGGTACCATTTATCATTAACTTCTATTTAAAAATATCTGAGAACATGAGGCAGCCATGGTGTAAAACTTGTCTTTTACTCAAGAAAATTTGAAGTTTCAAGGTCTGCCCAATTGTTGTCGGGCGCAATTTTCTTGTATTAATAAAGTCTATATATTTCGAGTTGGCGGTTAAGTACTGAAAGGTAGGGAAAGGACTTACATAGAGGTTGAAACAGATCAGGAAGATGAGAATGTCTTTGGTTGTAAGTGGGCTTTTGTATTTTGTTGCAGTGCTGCAAATGAGAGCATGTAATGGCTGCATAGAGATAGAGAGCGAGTGAATAGGCTTGCTTCAGATCAAAGCCTATTTCGTAACTCTGGCTGGGGAGTATGCAGAGGGTGAACCAGGATCATGGGTTGAAGACAGAGGCAGCAATTGTTGCGCTTGGCAACGAGTCTTTGGATGTTCAACGACAGGGCACGTGACAGAGCTACCCCTCGACAGCTTAACATGGGAGGGGTTTAGAAATGGATGTTCAACTTTTCTTTGCTTCGTCCATTTGAAGAGCTGGTTGACCTCTCCTTGTCTTCCAACAATTTTGAGAGTTGGATTAACGACGAAGGTATGTCTTGTATATTTATTGCCTTACCTAGCATTTCTTTATTTATTCAGAAAATACAAAAATAATAAGATACGAATTTTTTTTGTTTGTTTAATGAGATATACACAAAATTGTGTGTCTCATAACAGAAAATTTGTGTAACTAAATATAAATATGATTAAAGGGTCGCAATATTTGTACCACAAGTAGTTGCACACCCGGTGCACACCTGTGGTGCAATAAATGCCCACTACCTCAAAACGCATGCCATTATCTCAAAACGCGCGTTTTGAGATAGTGGACACGCGTTTTGAGGTAGTGAGCATTTTTTGCACCACAGTGTTATATAAGACACAACCATTAGGCTATATAAGACACGACCAACATGTTATATAAGACACAATCATTGTGTTATATAAGACACAACTACCGTGTTATATAAGACACAATCACTGGGTTATATAAGACACAACTATCGTGTTATATAAGACACAACCATTCTGTTATATATGACACAACCACATTATGTTAACGTCAGAGGTTATAGTAAATATGTGCATATTATATATATATATATATATAATAAAAGGTTGTATCTAAATGCAATAAAAGGTTGTGTCTAAATACAATAAAAGGTCGTGTATAAGTACAAGAAAATGTTGAATATTTTTTTAGCAATTTCTTTTAAAAAAAATATTACCAAAAGTACAATTGTTTTTATCATTTTTTTATTTCGAGTGAAAAAAATAATGCGTAGAAGTCAATAATTGACAAAGAATTCTTTCAAATATAATATAGATTTATTTTAAAACAATTAAATTGCACAAACCTATATATTTACGTGAAAGGGATAGACAAAAAAGAAAAGAAAAAACAGTTTCAAGAAAAAAAAAACAGTTTCAGTTGTGAAAGGCTTGTGTCTATTTTTAATAAAAGGTTGTATCTGGTTACTTAAACTGGTTGTATCTCAAATAACAAAAAGGTTGTGTCTTAGTTCATGAAATGGTTGTGTCTATGTACAATAAAATGTTGTGTCTAAGTACAAATGGTTATGTCTGTTTACTTAAACTGACCTAACTTTCTTTATTTTATCTTTTTTTTGCTTTGCATCTGGTTGAATATTTTTTTTAGCAATTTCTTATAAAAAAATTATTACCAAAAATACAACTATTTTTATCATTTTTTTTCTTTTGTTCAACAAAAAATAATGCATATAAGTCAATAATTGACAAAGAATTCTTTCAAATATAATAGAGATTTATTTTTAAAACAATTAAATTGTACAAACCTATATATTTACGTGAAAGGGAGAAAAAAAAAAGAAAATAAAAGTAACAATTTCAAGAAGAAGAAAAAAAGTTTCAGTTGTGAAAGGTATAAAGAATGGTTAAGACTGAGTTCACAAAAATGTTGTGTCTAGGTTTGATAAAAGGTTATGTCTGTTTACTTAAACTGACCTAATTTTTTTTTTTTTTTTGCATTTGGTTGAATATTTATTTAGCAATTTCTTATAAAAAAAATTATTAACAAAAATACAACTATTTTCATCATTTTTTTTCTTTCCTATCAACAAAAGATAATGCATATACAAAGAATTCTTTCAAATATAATAGAGATTTATTTTAAAATAATTAAATTATATAAACCTATATATTTACATGAAAGGGAGAGAAAAAAAAAAGAAACAGTTTCAAGAAGAAAAAAAAAGAGATGAAAAGAAACAGTTACGTGAAAGAGAGAGAGAATTAAGGAGAGTGTGCCACCTGGATGTGCTGTGAGTTTGCAAAATACCGTAGAATGGGGTGTCCAACTCTTAAGTGTACAAATATAATTATTCATAATTAAATGTGTCTTATATGCTGCTAAAAAACAAAATTCAAAATTAACTTATCTTTTTATTTTTTATATACGTATCCTTATATTTTTCTATTTCTATCTTATCTTGAACAACTATAGGTAACCTAATTCCATGTTTGATCACGAATTTTAATGCCCTCAACACTCACTCACAGCAGCACGTGGCCAACCATGTGTTTCTTTCTTCACCTCTTCTCTCTCCATCTCTCTCTTCCTTCATCTCTAGGCAACAATGACTTTTGTCCTTCTATTTTGTTTAATCTATCAACTTGTTTTAAATCGCCCTATCAATATGGTCTTTTACTATTTTTTATTATTATTTTGGTTCATTGTGTTTTAATTTATTATAAAATTGAACAAATGTGGTGCTAATGTGACGGAATAGCGATTTAGGTAGAAGACTATAAAAAGATAATTTAGACTTATTACTAAACTGTAAAAACTATAAAATAAAATAGTATCACCTATGCTTTCTTTTTGGTCCTCCTCTGTAACGGACTTATATGGGTAAAGGCCCAAATAGCAATTAGTCCAATTAGTGGAGCCAATTTTATTATAAATAAGGGGGAATAGAGGAATTAGGGGTATGAAAAATATGATTTAGGTTATCTTACCTCTCTCTCTTTAGGATTCTTCTCTCTAGTTTTCCATCTCTATCCAACGTCTCTTGTAATTCAATTACCAAAAATGCAGAAACTGTCTACAATTGTTCTATAATTCCTATATTACAAATCCACCTCGTTATAAATGGTGCTTTCATTGGCCACCATGCCTACCACCCATGGTGGAGAAACCAACTCAGCCTCAACACCAGAAATTACACAAAAAATTGCAGAAAAATCAAAAGACAAAATTCCACTGTTCGATGGAGGAGACGCCTATTGGTGGATCCTCTGTACGGGAAGATTTTGGGATGCACACCGGACACTGGAGCCGCTGCGGTTGGTGGAAGCAGCAAAGGGACTGACTGGCAGGGCCTTGGCGTGGTTTCGAGTATGGCGAAGACGCAATCCAGCCGCTACGATGTTCACGTTCGAGCTCGCGTTCTTGCAGCGTTTCAGTGAGTTTGCTCCAATTCTGCCAGAATTCATGCACAATAATGTTTCAGAATGGGAGATCGAGTGGGAAGAAGCAGTCGCGGATTTGAGATCAGAAATACAGAGCAAATAGTGAAAGATCTACCAAAATCAGAAGCAAAAATTCCACCAAATGCAGAGACAGAAGCTCAAAGCAATCAACAGGCAACAATCAATTCAACAACAGCTCAAGAATTCAATAATTTAGATCTAGACATTCAACGCCAGATGCAGATATCTATCAGGATAGCAACAAAAACAAAGGCACATCCAACAACATCAAACAAAGGGTCTTAACAGCAAAAGGGAAACCAACCTGACCGAGATGCACAACGGCGGATTCCTCCGGCTAAACCACCGGATGCAGATCGGGCAGTGGTGGGCATGGGTGGAGCCACCGCAGGGGAGAAAGGAAGCTTCCAGAGCTTGCGGGGGGCTCGAGCGGCGTCGTCGGCAGTGGGAACGGGCGCAGTGGCTGGCGAAACGCGATGGGAGTGGGCGCAGTGGATGGCAAAATGCACGGCGGCCACCGTAACGCCCAATACCACGGGCAGTGCAGGCGCCGAGAGGAAGGCGGCCTGCGAGGAGCGTGATGTGGAAGGCGCTTCGGCGACGGTGGCTGCTGTCACGACGGGCGTGTGGAGGAAGAGCGAAACCGTGGTGGCTATGACAGCTCCACCACCGACAGTAATGAACGTGACAATGTCCGGGCAGATTGAGGCCTTCACGGCGTCGGGGAGAGGAAGGGTTAGGGTGGGGTCGGTGGCCATGATGCTCCCAAGGGTTGGGACGGAGACGACTGAACGAACTACGGCTGCTGCGGTTTTAGGACGGCAGCGGGGTGGCGCCAAGAGGGGAGCGAACAGCGCATCAGGGAAGGGGACCGGCGAGGACGCGCGCAGGCCGGGGGCTACCGTCGCACCACTTGCAGTGAGCGAAACCAAACTCACGGCCATGGACGACGACGCACAGGGAAGCGGACAGGGACGCACGAAGGAGAAGGCGCACATGCTGGTGGCTGCTGTGGCTACGTTCGTCTTGTTGGGGAGGGAAGCTCTCAGGGCCATGAGAGTAGTGGCTGAGGTGGCAGCGGCTATGGGTTGCTCATGGAGGAAGGAGGCTAGGGTTGCAATTGGGGGAAATGAGGAAAGAAGGTTTGGTGGCCTCCTGCTTCAAGTGCACCATCAGATTGTGCAAATGGGCCACGCCCAATACAGTGTGCAAAAGGCCAAGTTTAGTTTTTGGGTTGGCTCTTACCTTAGAAGCCCAGGTTACATGAAGTGGGTTACTAGCATTAGAGAAAATTTTCTGCAATTTCTCAAAGTTGGGACAATTAATTTTAGCAAATTCCACATTATGCAATGGGATCCTGGAGGATATATTTTTTTATTTTTTTGGACCTTGAGGACAAGGTCCATTTTTAAAGGATAGGGTATTGTAATGGACTTATATGGGTAAAGACCCAAATAGCAATTGGTCCAATTAGTGGAGCTAATTTTATTATAAATAAGGGGGAATAGAGGAATTAGGGGTATGGAAAATATGATTTAGTCTCTCTAGGATTCTTCTCTCTAGTTTTCCATCTCTATCCCACTTCTCTTGTAATTCAATTACCAAAAATGCAGAAACTATCCACAATTGTTCTATAATTCCTATATTACAAATCCACCTCGTTACATCCTCTCTCTAACTTGGTTGCACTCTGTATGTTTGAAGGATTTCTGAAGAAGTTGGAGTCCTTAGATCTTTCATTCAATGCACTAAATTGCAGCATCTTTTCAAGCTTAAGTGGACTAACATCGCTAAAGACTTTGAACCTTAAATCAAGTCAGATCAAAGATTGTTTCCCTGCTCAAGGCACGTATCTTCAACTTATGCATTTTCTTGTGAGATGACCCGTGATGATCCATCAATCACTACCTGGCCATTTTCATCTTCACTAAGGATAAACGCTCTTCGGATAGTTAAATTTTTCAAGGGTGGATGTCCTAACTAATCTTCCAAAAAAATAAAAACTCCAATGAGTCGTGCACATTTTTATTTGGTCATTAAATATTTTAAACGTTATTTTCGTTAGTCTCTGCATATTTCAGACGGAAAGACTAACGAGGATAACATTTGAAATAGCCAGAGACCAATGAATTTTTTTGTTTATTGATAGACTATTGTAAACATTGATGAAGAATATTAGAACATTTCCCTTTGACTATAGGTGAGATTCTAAACGAGAAAGTAGATTTTTATGTAGTTTTAAAATCTCAGCTTTGTCAATGTCAAATATTAAGACATTGATAAATTTTGTTTTTTAAATATGCCTTTAATTTAATTATGCTTATTAATGACTATAAGAATAAAACGACTAGAACATTTACTCCCTTACTGAAATTATTATAGATAGTTTTGTCCGTTTAACATATTATGTACTATTATTTACTACATTAGTGAAATTAATTAAACTGGCTTTATTCATATAAGTGATAAATTAAAGGAGTTTGTTGACTAGTGTTCTAAGAGCACTAGTTAAAAAAACTAAAATAAAAACTTTTAAGCTTAAAATGTATTTATTTTCATTGGAAACATACATCTTTTATGTTTTTAATACAAAAATTACTATTTTTGTTTGGGGAACTGCTTATTGAGCCTGGAATGTGTAAGTCTGAGTAACTTTGATCATTGAAATTCAAAATCTAACTTTTTAATCCTTTAAATTGTAAGTTGCAGGTCACATTAGTCCCTCAATTAATTATAATTATTGTATTGTCATGATTTCAATAATTTTTCTCATTAAATGAGAATGTGATGATAACAGAGGTTGCGTAACAACATTGAAGGCTAAAAAGATGGCCGTGGCGACACTTAGAGCTACAACTCTTAGTTACTAATGCAACTTCATTACCACCATAACTGTTCTGGCAGCCTCATTTGTCTCAAGTGCAGCTACAACTCATTTGCAGTGTCAACTGTTATTACTGTCCATTTTAATGTGATAAATCAATGAAAAAGTGACAATATAGTAATGATAATTAACTAAGGGACTAATTTGACCTGCAACTTACAATTTCAAGAATTAAAAAAATCTAATTTTAAATTTTAATGATCAAACTGACTCGAACTTACACTTTTTATAACCAACATGAGCATTGCCCCATTTTTGTTTACTTAACAAGGGCACTTGTTAACTTTTTCCTACATTAAATAGTATTCTTAAACAGTAATCAACTATAAGAATGGTTACTTTTTTTTGTTCAAATATCTTGGTGTAGGTTGCTACCTTCCTCCTTCATAAAATATAGTTGGGGAAGTTAGAAAAACTAACTTTACATTCTTATATAGAATGGTTGATGGTGGTTATTGGCAAGTGATTCAAAGTTTAAAGGTTAAATTAAAAGATTTAAAAATTTAAAGTATCTACTTGCAATTGAGTGAAAGTTTAGGGTTTTCCATCATAAATTATCCATTTCTCTTGTAATAACTATCAACATACACGGGTTTTAGTTTTAACATATAAATTGTATTGTATTGCAGATATAGGTAACTTATATCAAATATTATATTTTTGGGGGGTGCTTGAACTTTCATCAATAATGTAAAATAATATGTTGAGTTCATAACAAACACATAAAATCACCCAAGAAATAATCAGAGAAAAGATAACAAGAAATTATATTAGTGAATATGTTGAGAATGTAACTTTACAATGGATGATAGCCTATTTATACGAAGAAGACAATAAACAAAGATAATTACAAGAACCTTTACAAATTAAGTTATAACTATTACAAAGTAAATATTGTAACGTTTGTAACATAACTGTGACATTCGTAACACCCCCCTCGATTTTTGATAATTTTAGAACTAAATTCATTTAATTTTATCATCATTCATGATATAATATGACATATTGATGTATCATATGATCTAATGTAATAAATTAATATTTTTTAATATTATACTTGTAAAGATGTGTGTAATGATCCACAAAACTCTAATGAAAAGTTTAACTGGTAAAAATTTTATCAAGATCATATAAAACATGATATAATGAAGAAATTGAATGAATTTAATTTTTAAAATTATCAAAAATAAATGATTTTAGTATAAGATTGTATTTACCTCATAAAATAGTATAAAACCATTAAATATTATTAGGTGAATGACATTAATTGATTGTTAATATACTTTGTTAATCTTTGAATTTAATGTTCGACTTTATCTCCTATTTTCACTGGCTTTCTCAAAATATATTCTCTTGGAAGGAAACCAACAAAATATCCTGTTGTGGGCATTGGTGGTTGGGCATGGTGACTAGTGCCATGCTTGACCCAACGTATTAACCTCAGCTTGATATGGGGTTGCTTTCAACTTTCAAATACTAATATCTATGACTGTACAGACTGAGAGGCGGAGAATTTGATTGATTGAAGTGATCTTCAAGATGGTCACACATTATTATTAATTAATTAATTAACATGGTAACAACAATATGTATACTATATGTTAATTATGTTAAGTTTCACGCGAAGAGTCTGATTTCAAATCTAATTTAGATGATTAATTGAGTGAGAAAAATGTTCCTTTAAACATATAAAATAGTATATGTATTTTGTTATTCTTCTTATATTATATCATGAGATTCACTTTTTATAAGATAAATTTCATAATATATAGTAAGAAAGATAACAAAATATTTATACTTTCCATATATTAATTTAACAAAGTTGATTCATTAATTAGGATAAAGCCAGAACGATAAGGCCTCTCTTGCATAAGTCAAGTCACACATAGGCCTACAATGGGCACAAGTTTCTTTCTTGTATAAGTCAAGTCACACCAAAGCCTACGTTGGGCACAATTTTCTTTCTTACCTATTTCACATAAATTAAATGTGATTAATTTTAAATTATGTTTTTAATAATTGTATTTAAATAGTTCAACAAAATTAAGAGAGTTTCATTATAAATTTATAACGAAAAGAATTTCACTTAAAAGTAAGCACAAACAAATTAAGATTCTTTTGTGAAAAAAGCGGTGAAAACGAGAAGCTTACCATTATTAAAATTGAGTGTAATTTAGACACCGAAAGGTATTCCACTACTTTTGTCATCTATCATTCATCTATATAAAGGTCTTCCACTACTTTTGTCGTCTATCATCAATCTATATTAAAGTCTTCCACTATATTAAAGTCTTCCACTACTTTTGTCACATGACAATAGGTAGAATGCTACATGACAATAGCTTACTAAAAAGGCCCATTGAATTTAAAGGCCACCTTAAATTTACTTACATTTTTATCATTTTAAATAGTTTTATTTAATTTGTTGCTTATCGTTACTCTCTCGATCATGTTGACTTCTCACTTTTTGGTAAACTCTTCATTGTTCAATTTTTATAATATTAAAAATTAATAATACTAATTGTTTTAACTAATATTATTATAGATGAACACTCGTTTTATAAAATTTAGGGTTAATTAAGTTTTTAATCCCTGTAATTTGAGAAAGTTTGGTTTTGGTCCCTCTGTGTAAGTTTTAGTCCCTGTAAAATTTGAAAATTTGGTTTTAGTCCCTGGGGTGGGGTGAAGGTTGACTGGGCTAACGTGGCGCTGACGCGGCGCGTCACGTGGGATGCCACGTGGCATAACCCAAACCCGACCCGACCTGAAATTAATTAAAATTTAAAAAAAAAAAAAAAAGC
>QANU01088668.1:15921-33047 GCA_003254905.1 Nissolia schottii
AATTAATTTCGGGTCGGGTCGGGTCGGGTTTGGGTTGGGTTTTGGGTTATGCCACGTGGCATCCCACGTGGCGCGCCGCGTCAACCTTCACCCCACCCCAGGGACTAAAACCAAATTTTCAAATTTTACAGGGGCTAAAACTTACACAGAGGGACCAAAACCAAACTTTCTCAAATTACAGGGACTAAAAACTTAATTAATCCTAAAATTTATAATTGAAGTATTGATTAAAGTAAGAGTTTAATTGATATCCATTGATAGTATAATTTTTTTTTTACATTATTAATAAGAAAAAATAATTGATTTTGGTTTTTGTAACATAAAATGTCATGCATATAAAATGGTTTGATTAGATGATAGTGTAAAAGATTTTACATTATTAGTGGATAGTAATTAAACTCTTAAATAAATTAGATTGCACATCAATCATATTATAAAATTAAAAAACTAATTTATAATTTGAGTATCATTTAACTATTGATTCATGAAAATAATTAAAAAATAATTTTTTGAAAAAAATCAAACTTTTAGCCTTCTTTAATTATTATTACTATTAACACTCATATATTGTATTTGACCCATACAATTACCATCCGAAACAATTTTAATCATCATCCTTAAACATGTATATGTAACGACAAACTAAAAGCACAATTAACTTGAATAATGAAAATAATTAAAATTGATAAAATAGTTTGCACTCACTACTAGAAACATACTAATAACTGTTGGACCATCCAACGGTATTATCGTAAAAAATTATAAACAAAAAAAAATTGACAGTGACGACTTTTAGGACGAATTGGAGCAATTTTAGTCACAATTACCGTCAGGAAAAAATTCGAAAGTAACACCCATGATAATGTTTGGCGTCAAATGGCGCGTGGTGAGGCAAAACTTTTACCGTCAACCGTTTTGACGGTGAAACAAAGAAATAAATAAATTAATAGTATTTATTATACTAAAAATTATCATTAGACAATTTCGATGGTAACTTTAATAATAGCATATTTGATTATTAATAACTATTTAAAAATAATTATTACTCTTACCGTCAATCTATTCTGTTGGTAACAACTTCGAAAATATGAGGGGACACGCTTGTTTTTCACGCTCGTAACGTTTGACTAGTTACCATTGAGTATTTTCGATGATAACAACTTCAAAATATGAGGGGGCACACATGCTCCCCAAGTTCGTAATGTTTGACAAGTAACTGTCAGATGTTTCAGATGATAATAATCTCGAAATATGGGAGGACACGCGTTTTTCTCTCATTTGTAATATTCGACAGTTACTGTCAAAAGTTTTTGATGGTAACAACCACTAAGTATGAAGAGACACACATTTTTGTTACAAAACTAAATCCACAATAACTATGCTAAATTTTGGTGTGACACACGATTTATTGCTAACATTTAGCATGTCCTACTATTTTATCATTAACTTCTTTTTAGGAATATCTGGGAAGATGAGTGGCCCTGGTGTGACACTTTTCAGAAGTTACAAAGTGGAAGAGGAGAGGCGTGTGAAAGGGGAAGAGGATGAGGCTTAGAGGGATCACTTTACAAATTGGCCAACGTGACAATAAACTAAAATTTTGAATTAAAATTTATATATTATAAATAAATTTTGTTTGTCATGGCAGAAAAGTTTTATTTTCTTACGTGGTTTTTCCTTGTAAATGAAATTTATCAAATTAAATATTTTGTGTGTTTTTTGATTTTTACAACTTCATTTTAATTTGCAAAATATTATATTTATAACTCTACCCTTAATGTATTATATTTGCGAAACATTATATTTATGTAATTTTTTGGGTGCCTTAATCTAATTTGAGAGGAGCACTTTTCTTTATTCTTAAGTTTTTCCCCAATAATTTTTTTTTTCATAAAATTTTTTATTAGCCTTCTCTCAAATTAGGCCGTATAATAGCGACAGTTGTGTGAATGTGTTTTTTTTTTTTCCTTGTCTTCCTTGGAATCAGGTCATTCTTTCAATGATATTCATTAATTGATTTAAAAACATAATTATTCAACTAAAAATTTTTTTATAGCTCTATTGCCTAACAAATAGAGCATTTTATAAACACAAAAGAACATCGATCCTACGCTAGTTGTTACTTTATTTCTAGGCATTACTTGTCACTCAATCAAATTTTGTTGGGCCGTCTATTATAATTCTTCTGTTTCACAATGTTAGTGCATAATTTAGATATATTAAATTATGAATGAACTTAAAAAGGTGAAATGAACTAACCTTATAGAACGAAGGGAGTAATTAGTTAAATAGTTAATTATCTACTGTAATTTGATAACAACTCAAATTTCTATTAGTTGAATTCTTTATTCTTTTATATATATATCACAATGTAAAATTTTGTGATTTGATAGTGAGAAAAAGTTAGAAGCGATTGAAATGTTTATCCTATATTGTGGTTTCTACTAAATATCAATGTTGTGGTGTCTAGAGTGTTTAGATATTTTGGTGTGAAAATAAAATTATTGATTTATTGTTACCTTTTATCAAAATGCCCGATTATTATTGGTATCATTTATCATTAACTTCTTCTATTTAGAAATATCTGAGAAGATGAGTCATGCCCTGGTGTGAAACTTCTCTTTTTCACAAGAAAATTCAAAGTCTTTTTCAAAGTCTTCCCAAGAAGTTATTTACACAACCTTGGAAGGTAGGGAAAGTGATTGTTGTTGAAAGAGAGAGGAAGATGAGGATGTCTTTGGTTGTAAGTGGGCTTTTGTGTTTTGTTGCAGCGCTGCAAATGAAAGCATGTGATGGGTGCATAGAGAGAGAGAGAATAGGCTTGCTTCAGATCAAAGCCTATTTCGTAGCTCTGGATAGGGAGCATGCAGAGGGTGCACTAGGATCATGGGTTGAAGATAGAGGCAGCAATTGTTGCGCGTGGGAACGAGTCAATTGTTCAACAACAGGGCACGTGACGGAGCTAGACCTTAAGGAATTAACAGTGTATGAGAAACAAGAATGGATGTTCAACGTTTCTTTGCTTCGTCCATTTGAAGAGCTGGTCAACCTCGACTTGTCTTCCAACAATTTTGAGAGTTGGATTAACGATGAAGGTATGTCTTTTATATTCATTCTAGGACAGAAACTACCAAATTATATGTTCGATCTTGAATTTTAACACCCTCAACGCTCTTGTTGAGCTGTCATTTCCATATTTTAATTTTATACTAATTATAATAAATACAAATATTTACTATTTATACTTAACAAATTTTAAATAAAATGAAACTATTAAATGTCTAATGTTTTTTTTCAATATTTTTGGGTTTAAAGTTGAATAATTTTTTTTCTATGGCAACTAAATTTGATAAATATTAAGGAAAAAAAACAAGTTTTTTTACGTTGTTTCAAACCAGTAAGGTAGGAAGAGTGAAAAAAAGATATGAAGCTTGACTTAGCTTTTAATTTTGAAAGACTTAGACTTTGACTTAGTTAATTAGAAGACATTCAAATAATCTCATTTAAATAATGTCTTAAAGACTTAATAGTAGACACACATCCGCTTATGTAAAATTAATTATAACTTATATAAAGTTAGATATTCTATCTACAAATTATTACACTTACTCATTCGTCTATTTTATAAAAGAGGAAGTTAGTAGTTATACAAATTTTAGGCATCAATACGACTATTTTTATTTATTAAATAATTAATTTTTAGGATTATCTTTATAATTTATTCACTTATTTATTCTTTTCTCTTTTCTAATTTTTTTCCTATTTCCTATCTTCTCTCTCCTCTTTCTTTTCATTTTTTATCTCCCACTGTACCTCCTCTCTTCGCCCATCCCCCCCCCCCTCCTCTCTCATCTTTTCTCTTTCATCTCCCCATCCCTACATACGCTATAAGAAAAATCCATACTTAAAAATATAGCAAATTTTTAAACTTGTAATTTTTTTAATGATTTATTATCATCATTAAATATTAAAATATTTTTTAAAAAAAAATACAAATGTTAGTAAAAAATTGATTGTTTCTTATATATTTTGAGTGAGTTAAATAGAATAGGAGGTGGAAAGAGGAGATAGAATTAAACAATAATTAATACTAAAGAAAGAGAATATAGGAGAGAGAAAATTAATTAAATTGACTTTATTTAAATAAGAAATAAATTAAAAAATTTTGCTAACTAATACTGTAAAAACACTGGTTAAAAAAATTAAAATAAAAACTTTTAAGCTTAAAATATATTTATTTTCATTAAAAACATACACCTTTTATGTTTTTAATACAAAAATTACTATTTTTGTTTTCTTAACAAGTGCCAACTTTTCCCTACATTAAATAGTGTTCTTAAACATTAATCATCTATAAGAATGATTTTTTTTTTCCTTTCAAATATCTTGGTGTAGGTTGCTACCTTCCTCCTTCATAAAATAGAGTTGGGGAAGTTAGGAAAACCAACCTTACATTCTCATATATAATGGTTGATATTGATAATTGGCAACTGATTCAAAGTTTAAAGGTTAAATTAGAAGATCTAAAAATTTAAGGTATCTATTTGCAATTGAGTGGAAGTTTAGGTTTCTCATTATAAATTATCCATTTTTCTTGTAATAACTATCAACATACAATATATTATTTTTTAAAATAAATAATTTATTAATTCAGCATTAGGCAAAAACTCTTTTTTTTATCGTGAAAAAAAAAAATCATTGAGGTTCTAGTTTTAACATATAAATTGTATTGTATTGCAGATATAGGTATCTTATATCAAATATTATATTTTTGGATGTACTTGAACTGTTAATCAATAATGTAAAATAATACGTTAGAGTTCATAATGAACATATAAAATCACTAAGAAAATAATCAGAGAAAAGATAACAAGAAATTATATTAGTGAATATATTGAAAATGTAACTTTTACAATGGATGATAGCCTATTTATAGCCAAAAGACAATAAACAAATATACTTACAAGAACTTTTACAAATTAAGTTATAACTATTACAAAGTAAATATCGTAACGTTCGTAATATTATTGTGACATTCGTAACACCCCCTCAAACTCAAGTGGGTATCAACAAAACCAACTTGAGTTCGTAAACCAAATTACGAGAATGTACAACAAGTCGAGTCAGCATGTAAACAAGATCGAGGAAATAGGGACTGCGCGGAGATAGCAATGAAAGCTGCATAGCGGCAACAATGGGGACTGCACATAGGCAGCAGCCGGGACTGCATGGAGGTGGGAACAGGGATTGCGTGGAGGCAGACTGTGTGAAGGCAACAATGAGGACTACGAGGTAGCAATGAGAGTTTGAACTTTGCAAAGGTAGCAAAGGCAACAAGTCTAAACATTGCGGAGGCAGAACCAACAGCAGACTGGGCTGAGGGTGTGAGGAAAGCTAAAGAGCTTGAGAGAATTTGTGAAAAATGGAAACTCATTTTCATTAATTGAATCGGTCAGTGTTTACTCACTAAGCTTGTGTATATATATAGTGAGAGTAGTAGTTAACTGAATTATTTTTAAGTAACAAAGTTAGTTAGTGCCTAACTCACTTTGATTACAATTATGACACATGCTGATTGCAACAGTGCTTTCTATACTACTCGTTCACTCCCCTACAAATTGAGAGTGGTAACACTTGACACTTTGAGTTTGTCCTCGAATGTATAAAATAAAGAGGGAGAAACACTATTAGGAAGAACATCGACTAATTTGTCTTGAGAAGAGATGTGATGAACAAAGACTGCCTTGTTAGCCACTTGATCTTAAACAACGTACAAGTCCAACTTGAAGTGTTTGGTATTGCTGTGAATAATTGGATTAGTAGTAAGGAGCACAGCGATCTGGTTCTCACGATAAACAGTGGGGGCTGTAGAACACTTGACATGGAGTTCAGACAATAAGGACTTGAGCCAAGTAGTATCAGCAAGCACACAAGCTAGGCTGCGAGTTTTTTTTTCCACTAACCATAAAGGTAGGCATGAATTTTGCTCCATCCATGCTAGCTTTTTTAAGTAGATCCTGTATGTACTTGGTCTAAGTGCGAGTAATTTCTCTATTCTTGGTTCAAATTTCTTGAATTCGCAAGAAATAATTCATTTCCTCTAAGTATTTAAGAGCAAACACACTATTGAGGATGATTATGAGGTGGGAAACAACTTGGGAGTTATCTCTAAATATGAGAAAGTCATCAACATATACAAGGATATAGGTAGTGGAAGTGCCATCAAACTTGGTGAAGAGAGAGCTATCACTCTTTGCTGAGGTAAAGCCAAACTATTGTAAAGTGCTCTTGAGTTTAGTTTACCAAACTCGGGGTATTTGTTTAAGTCCATACTGTGCTTTGTGCAATCTACACAATTGATTAGAGTTACCTGATTGGTATCCCTCAGGTTGAGCCATAAGAACTTCTTCTACAAGATCCCCATTCAAAAATACATTGTTAAAGTCAAACTGTTGAATCTTCCAACCTCTTGAGAGAGAGAGAGAGAGAGAGAGAGAACAAGTGTCACGGTAGGTGGCTTAACTACTAGGCTAAATATCTCTACAAATTCAGTTCCTTCCTGTTGGGGAAAGCCCTTAGCAACTGTTGAAAGCATTTTTACACTCCCGTCGTTCAAAATAATACATCCTTCTCTACAGCCTTCAGATTCACAAGGAATCCAATTGCAATACAGTCGGGTATAATCATATCCACAGAGAGTTGCAAAAATACCGTTCTAGAGTTTGTTAATTAAGCAATGATGTAAAGGATTTGTGATTCTGATATTTAGATAAATAAATAAATAGCACAAAAGATAAATAGACAACAAAGTAGAGCAAATCAGGAAGCTTGTTGGGTTTTGACTTCTATTATAGTTTCATGCATTCATAACTTTAAACATCAGAACTATCATTTATTTGATTCCTTGCCATCAGTTCTTAACTTGTTCATCGCTCTCGCGCATGAAAAGATCACAGGGTTCCTTTGTTATGCCATCACTCTCGCACACAAGCTTAACAAAGTACATCAGCGTTATTTTAGATGTTAAAATCGACTAATAACCCTAACTCTATCTCTAGCAATTAGGTTTATTAGATGAATTGATTTAGTTCCAACTTATGATTCCGTTTTCACGCGCAATCTAACAGTTTGGATTCATGTTTTAGGTAGCTAAGCTAAAACAAGTATTAAGTGTAAAATCGATTCATGCAAATCATAGAAAATGACAAATTCATTAATGCAAAAGTTTATGGATACAATCAGACTATAACAGTTATCAAAATCCCAACAACAAGAGGATTACAAACCCATCTGACAAGAGATAACCTCAGAGGCAAGGTGATGGACGCTTACCATGACACGTTCTCACGCTATCATGACGACGTCCGCCGTGCTTCCTTGGTCACCCTTGGCTCCTTCACTGGCCTCCTCTTTGTTGCTAAACTAAACTAGGATTTGAAATTGAAATGAAATGAGAGAAAGGAGTTCTCAATTCTCCAATTGATGCTTGATGTTGTGAGCCTCGGCCTCTATTTATAGGCCGAGTTCGGGGTTCACCGCTTAACTGCCTGGGGGCACCGCTCAGCGGTCTGATGTTTCTTCACCGCCACGTTCCCTCTGAATGGTGGCTCTGCTCTGACATTATCTGTCAGAGCCGCTGAGCGGCGTGCAGTGCACTGAGCGGTGTCAGAGCAGGGTGGCATTGCGGCTGCAGGTACGGCTCCAGAGCTTCCTTCACGGCCAAGTTTCTTCACCTTGAAGCAAGGTCCACTGAGCGGTTAGGTCCCTTCCGCTGAGCGGTTTCTACGTGCATGCCGCTGAGCGGCTAGTTGGCACCGCTGAGCGGTTGGCTGCTTTTGCTTTTGCTTTTCTGCTTCTTCTTGCCCCTTTTGCTCTTTGTTTCCTTTCTTTGTGGGATTTCTCTTTTATCTCTATCTTGTATCAATCTCTAGAATATTTTATAAATCCTATAAAAGTGGGGAATTTAATCAGATGCTTCATTAAACTTAAGTAGACAGGTGCCAATTCAACCGTTGAAATTGCGTAAATTTGGCACTTATCAACTCCCCCTAACTTAAGACGTTGTTTGTCCTCAAGCAAGAGGTACTAGGATTAGGTTTCAGCCTTTTTACAAAAGAATGATGCATATGAACAAAGAGTTTCGATGTTTCATTGAATTGATTCATGAAGTTCATGCTTAAGACATGTGAGACATCATAGAATAATCTTAACAATATCGAGTGCAAGAATTCACATTGACTGCCATAACAAGTCACACTATCCAATGTCTTTTCAATCAAGGAAATTGTTATTTATTCACTCAATGGTCAGTGGACCAGTTGGAGGTGAGTGTTTCGCTTAATAACACCATTGAATCTCAACAACTTAAATTTGTTACCTGTCCCAACAATCAATTCAAATTGTATGGTCATTCAAGTATCACTGAAGGACTTTCAAGGGTTGTAATGTGGCCAGGCTACAAAGAAAATTGGTTTTTCTGGATATGCAATTATTCCTTCTTAAGAGAGCAATGCTTACCAACTTCTTTTGTCACCTTTTTCGAATCAATACTCTTTCTTTTCAGCCCTTTGATGCTAAGCTTCTCTTTCTCAATTCTTTTTCTTTTCTTTTTCTTTTGTAAAGAAGTTTCATAATTTCAGCATCTTTCTTCTTCTGTTCTATTGATTTTTTTTTCCTTTGTTCTCTTTCCACTTTTGCCAACTTTTCCTGTCCCCCTAACTTAGCTTTTTGCACATAATCCATTCGAATGCTCTCTTAATTTAGGAATTAAGGAAAGTCATTGTTTTTCTCTCGGGCTTAGGGATCATGCAAACATAAATCTCTCAATTAAGGCTCAGTTAGGGTAGCAAGGGATATTCTTAATCAGGGTAAGCTTATGTGGCCAAGTGGGTTTAAGTCTAATGAACATAATGCCTTGATCATTTCCAATATTTTCCATACAATTATCAAAAATCAGAGACTCAAACAAATTCAGTTGTGCAAAACAATGATGATTCTCTCTTTTTCTCACAAGTGTATGGGCTCGCTCCCTCACCTTGGTTAGGTGTAACTTCCTTGACTTTAAGACATTTTCAAGGTTATGTCCATGCAACAAATAGATAAATGCATCTTGACATGTTCATGACATCTACGCATGTATTCACAAAGGTCTATCGTGGGTTTTTGAAACAATTCAATTTATATTTTTATGTGTGTTCATGCATCAAACCCAAGTAATCCAGTACTCAGTATCATTTTTCAGACAAACAAGTCTAGGTACATACTAACTAAGGAAAATTAATTAGGGTGTTTTAGAATGCTCCTTGGTTATGGTGAGTGCCTTTCTCTGATGTAGCTTCCTTGTCTGATTTTGCTTGAGGAGATAGAGGCTCATCTTCTTGTTAAGAATCATGCTCTTCTTCCTCTAGGACTGAATCTTTTTCTGTAGATTTGAAGAATTTCTGTTGCTTTGTGGCCTGCAAAACAATCAGATTTTCTTTCCCACAAGTAATGCATAATAAGCTTTAGAGGTGATATGATTGCCTGATATTTTCTTTTTCAGTTTGATCATATTAGATACAGAATACTTGATTCTGTTTCAGTCCCGCTGAGCGATTTAATGAGTGCGCTGAACGAGTGTTCCACTGAGCTAGACATTAGTACCGCTGAGCGATACCTGAATCTGATTCGTTTTCTTTTTCATAAATCGTTAGCATTCTTTTCACCATTCTCATAAAAACTGATTCTAACACCTTAAGCTATAATAATAAAAACTCACAAACACTGGGTTGCCTCCCAGGAAGCGCTTGTTTTACGTCGTTAGCTTAACGCCTGTTTCTTTTCATTGTCCTTCTTCATCATCACCTCTCACCCCTTTGCTGTGGCAAGAGTCTCTGGGGTTTTGTTTGGTGTTTGCGGTGAGTTGTTTTCCTCTTTTTAATTCTGCCATTTCATTTGCAAGTTGCCCCAGTTGTATCTCCAAGTTCTTGATCGAGGCATTAATATTCTTTTGATTTGCCATCGACATGTGCATGAACTGTGTAAATGTTTCTTCTAACTTGGAGGTTGGCTGGTGCTGATTTTGCTGATTTGGAAATTGGTGCGGCGGTTGAAATTGCTTGTTCTAGTACGGTGGTGGTGCGTTTTGATTTTGATTCCTTGGGTATTGTTGATACGGCCTTTGTTGATTGTTCACAAAGTGCACCTCTTCTTCCCTATTACCACAATAACTAGTAGGGTGATCACCAGTACAAAGTTCACATTGGTATACCTGGTGTCTTTTTGGTTGCCTCTCCTTCAGTTGTTTAGGCAGCTCGCTTAACGTTTTCTTCACTTCATCCAACTGTTGTTCGAGTTGCCTATTCTGGGCTAAGATGGCATCATTAGTTCCCAGCTCGAGTATACCTCCTTTCTTTGTTGGGTTTCTGTTGTACTGCCCTTGCTGATCTGTGAGTGCCATAGACTCAATGATTGAAATTGCTTCTTCAGGGGTCATGGACATGATTTGCCCGCCAGCTGTTGCATCAAGCATCAGCCTGTGTTGTTGTTGCAATCCATTTCTGAAGATATGGATTTGTGTTCTAGCGTCAAGATCATGACTTGGACATCTTCTCAGCATCGACTTGTACCTTTCGCAGGCTTCACACAAACTTTCTCCGGTTGACTGCAAAAAGGTGGAGATTGCAGTTTTTAAATCCATATGTTTAGATTGAGAAAAGTACCTGGCACAGAATTTTTCCTCAAGTTGATCCCAATTGGAAAGAGTATGTTGAGGTTGGTCCAGGAGCCATTCTTTTGCTTTCCCTATTAATGTAAGAGGAAACATCCTTAAGAACATTGCTTCTTCGTCCGCTTCGGTCATGGCTGAGGTTTCACATAATTCATAGAACTTTGTCAAGTGGGTGTACGGATCCTCATAATCTAAACCTGCGAAGGGGTTAGCATACATTAACTGAACTAAACCCGGTTGTAATTGAGGTACCCGTTGTGCTCCATTAGTTCTACTCATTTTGATTATATTCCTAGGGGTAAAGTTGACAAGACCCCTGTTGTTTCCAGCTTGATTGTTTTCAGCCATGATCTCTTGTTGATTGGTTTCTGATGATGATGAAGTTGTTTCTTGTTCTTTTCTTTGTGTGGCTAGTTGCTTCTTTTTCCTTGTTCTACTATTGTTTCTTCGCGTGGTGGCCTCGATTTCCGGATCAAATAGCAATTGGTCTTTTGAAACCTTACCTCGCAATAGCTAAGAAAAATATACACTAGCCAATAAGATTAGAACCAGACTTATCAAATTAACAAGTAAAGACTCTACAATAATTTACTCAAATATTCACAATTGCTTAATTTAAACAAAACTCAAACTATGTATTTTTGACGCAACTCCTCGGCAACAGCGCCAATTTTGTTGAAAACATTTTTACACTCCCGTCGTTCAAAATAATACATCCTTCTCTACAGCTTTCAGATTCACAAGGAATCCAATTGCAGTATAGTCGGGTATAATCGTATCCACAGAGAGTTGCAATAATACCGTTCTAGAGTTTGTTAATTAAGCAATGATGTAAAGGATTTGTGATTATGATATTTAGATAAATAAATAAATAGTAGAAAAGATAAATAGGCAACAAAGTAGAGACAGATCAGGAAGCTTGTCGGGTTTTGACTTCTATTATAGTTCCATGCATTCATAACTTTAAACATCATAACTATCATTTCTTTGATTTCTTGCCATCAGTTCTTAACTTGTTCATCCCTCTCGCGCATGAGAAGATCACAAGGTTCCTTTGTTATGCCCTCGCACACAAGCTTAACAAAGTACACCGGCGTTATTTTAGATGTTAAAAGCGACTAATAACCCTAACTTTATCGCTAGCAATTAGGTTTATTAGATGAATTGATTTAGTTCTAACTTATGATGCCGTTCTCACGTGCAACCAAACAGTTTGAATTCATGTTTTAGGTAGCTAAGCTAAAACAAGTGTTAAGTGTAAAATCGATTCATGCAAATCATAAAAAATGACAGATTCATTAATGCAAAAGTTTATAGATACAATCAGACTATAACAGTTATCAAAATCCCAACAAAAGAGGATTACAAACCCATCTGACAAGAGATAACCTCAGAGGCAAGGTGATGGACGCTTACCATGACACGTTCTCATGCTGTCATGACGATGTCTGCCGTGCTTCCTTGGTCACCATTGGCTCCTTCACTAGCCTCCTCTTTGTTGCTAAACTAAACTAGGATTTGAAATTGAAATGAAATGAGAGAAAGGAGTTCTCAATTCTCCAATTGATGCTTGATGTTGTGAGCCTCGGCCTCTATTTATAGGCCGAGTTCGGGGTTCACCGCTTAACTGCCTGGGGGCACCGCTCAGCGGTCTGATGTTTCTTCACCGCCACGTTCCCTCTGAATGGTGGCTCTGCTCTGACATTATCTGTCAGAGCCGCTGAGCGGCGTGCAGTGCACTGAGCGGTGTCAGAGCAGGGTGGCATTGCGGCTGCAGGTACGGCTCCAGAGCTTCCTTCACGGCCAAGTTTCTTCACCTTGAAGCAAGGTCCACTGAGCGGTTAGGTCCCTTCCGCTGAGCGGTTTCTACGTGCATGCCGCTGAGCGGCTAGTTGGCACCGCTGAGCGGTTGGCTGCTTTTGCTTTTGCTTTTCTGCTTCTTCTTGCCCCTTTTGCTCTTTGTTTCCTTTCTTTGTGGGATTTCTCTTTTATCTTTATCTTGCATCCATCTCTAGAATATTTTATAAATCCTATAAAAGTGGGGAATTTAATCAGATACTTCATTAAACTTAAGCAGACAGGTGCAATTCAACCGTTGAAATTGCGTAAATTTGGCACTTATCAGCAACTAGACGTGCTTTATATTTTTGCACTAAACCATCAGGATTTCTCTTCACTTTGATGACCCAACAACAATCAATAGGATTCCTATCACTAGGCAAAGACACAAGAGACCAGACATTATTCTTTAGCATTGCTTAATACTATTCATCATGGCCTTTTTCCAGTGAAGGGACTGTCATGCTTGCTTAGCATTGGTGGGTTCAGTTTGTGTTAAGTCAAGTCTTGTCATAATGATAGTAGCGTAGGTCTTATGCTTAAAGATCCCTTATTTGGACCTTTTTTTGCAAAGGATGGGAGGTGACATCATTAGTTGATGGCTGAGAAGCTGTTGGGACCAATTGAGTATTCGAGGAAGCATCAACAGGGGTTGGCAAGTTTGTGGTAGGGATGCTGATTGTCATAGCATAATAACTTGTAGGTGAATCGACAATAGGGAAAACAGAGCCACTTGCAGTGGAATTATATATAGAATATCGGGAGTGGACCTGAAGTCAAACTTATGTGCGTTTAAAGGTCTAGTGTTTAGAAAAGAAGCGCAACAAAAAAACTTTCAAGTGATTGTAATATGGATCTTGATTGAATGACAACTTGTGTGGGGGTCGATTTTGTGTATTTGGAGAAGGGTAACGATTAATCAAGTAAGCAGCTGAAGTAAAGTCATCAGGCCAAAAAGTTAGGGGCAGGGATGCATTTTCTAGGAGAGTTAGGCCCATTTTTAGCCATTTGTTGATGATTTTAAGGACATGAAGCTCTATGGGAAATGCCATTCTATCTGAGGTAAGTAACAAGCTAAGTGGAAAGATCATCTCTTCCATTATTAGTTTGAATGAATTTCATTTTAGATCCAGCTTGGAGTTCAATAATAGCTTTGCATTATTAGAAGACAAGGTATGCTTGGGATTTGTTGTTAAGAAGAAAAATACATGTATACCAATAGTATGCATTGATAAAGGAGATATAGTATCTATGATTACTTGTTGAATTCACAAGGGCAGGACCCCAATATATCTGAATACACTAGTTGCAATGGGGAATGATATACATGATCAGATATAGGATGAGGCAACTGATGACTTTTACTCATACAACATGATTAGCAAGAAGAATCTGATTTATTCATTCAACAATGTTGTTTCTTCTTCACTAGATTTGGAAGGTTTTTGTCAAACCGATAGAAGCATTCCTAAGCCAAGTGCTCATGGCCACCACAAATTTGACATTGAGTGTGTCCATTGTTTCTCTAGCAAGACCATCCACCGTGACTTCCATTCCTCTTCCTCTTTTGCCACCACTAGACCTTCCACCATTGTTGTCCTACTGAGACCATTTTCCTTTTGGTAGAGAAGCTTGCACATAATTTGCTTGAATCAATTTTAGATCTAACAATTTCTTGAACTATTCAATCATCCCATCTTGAGCCATCAAGAGAGAAACAATATCATCCATAGTATATGGATCTACTCTTGAGGTGACGGATATGATAAACAGAGCATATTCCTCACTCAGACTATTCAATATTACCTCAATGTGCCCACTATTTGTCAATGGCAAACCCACGTCAGCAAGAGAATCAGTGAATTTCTTGATCTTGAGGAGATACGCTGGAGCAACTGCTTCCTTCTTTAGAGCTTTGAGCTGAGTCATGAACAGGCAAACTCTAGCACGAGTGTGTCCTACAAAGTTGTTCTCAATTTTTCCAAAATTTGATGTGGGAATTCACAAGCAACCAATTGATTAGCAAACACATAAACAATAGAGGCAAGAAGCGAATTAGCAAGATGATGATCTTGCTCGTCCTGCTGCATGTGCTCCTTTGATTCAATGTCCTCTTCCTCGTCATCAAGTCTCTTGAATCGTGGGGGAATTTTATCCTTCGAGAGATGATGCTTAAGCTTGTGTGCTTTGATGGTGAACAATGCATGATGCTGCCATGACAATAAGTTCTCGTCATCGAGCTTGAAGGACACCAGATTCACGAATTTCTTTCGCTAACACTATCGCAATTCAGTAGCAGCTGAACAAGTTACTATGACTCTGAGGTTCTCCATGGACTTGTTGCAGCAAACAGTACCATGTTAGGAAAGCTAAAGAGCTAGAGAGAATTTGTGAAAATGGAAACTCATTTTCATTAGCTGAATCGGTGAGTGTTTACTCACTTAGCTTGTGTATACATACAGTGAGAGTAGTAGTTAACTGAATTAGTTTTAACGAAAAAACTTAGTTAGTTCTAACTAACTTTGGTTACAATTATGGCACTTGCTAATTGAAGCAATGCTTTCTATACTACTCCTTTAGGGGGAAACCAGCAAAGGCAACTAGCCGATTTGAGTTGGGCAAAATCAGCAAAGACAACAGTATGGCAGGACAAACCCAACAACAGAATAGTTTCAGCAAGGAAAAACCAACAATGAGAACGATCTTCTTTAGATGATTTTTTTATTTTTTTAGCCTAAAAATAAATAACCATGAAGACAAAAAAAATCTAACTAAAAAAATGAGGAAGCCCAAATAGACATAGGCCCAAACATTGAAATCCCTAGAAAAGACGTCAGCATTTCAATTGAATTGAAATACGTAGAAACATTAATTTAGGAAAGTTAAAAAGAGATAACAACATGTGGGGACTGAGCTACGCATGAAAACTACATGATGGCTTCACAGTGGATGCACGATGGCTTCATGTGGATGTGCAACATTTCGAGTTGCGGTTGTTGTGGTCAAACGAAGTAGGGGACTTGTAGAGGCGACCATGAAAATGTGGGATGGTGAAGAGGTGGCGCACAGGCTAACAGACGGTGGAGCTCATAGATCTGAGGTGTCGCGACCATTAGAAGGTGACACCGTAAACGATGTTAAAGTAGTTATTGGTGATGTTGACTACTATGACACAGGAGCAGGGCCTCGATGAGGCCGGGGATAGAGTGGTATCGTGAGGAGAGTTCTTTGGATGATGGCAGTGAAGAAATGGCGGCTTGGGAAGGCCGCAAAATCGAGAAAGCAATGTACAATTTAGAGGTAACTCATCTCTGTGTGACGAGCACGATCATGCTGAAAAAATATATACGTAGTGGAAGAAGAAAATGGAATGAGTTCTTTGAACTCAGGATGCTGTCCATGGCTTTGATACCATGTTAGAGTGAATGATGAACACAAAAAATAACCCAGGAAATAATCATAGAAAAGATAACAAGAAATTATATTAGTGAATATGTTGAGAATGTAACTTTACAATGGAGGATAACCTATTTATAGGTGGACAACAAACAAATATAATTACAAGAACCGTTATAAATTAAGTTATAACTGTTATAAAGTAAATATTGTAACAGTCAGAACATTATTGTTATATCTATAACATCATAAATTAGTATATTAAAAAAATCAGCATTTCTTGCAATTATTGTATAGATTATATCGTTATTTTTGCAAAATTATTGCTAAGAAAATTTAATTTTCTTTTTACATAAGAGCAAACTCAACTTTCTTACAAAATTTAAAATTTAGTTTATAAAATGCATTTATGATGACAATCGACTAATAGTTAATAAGATCACTCTAGTTAAGTAAAAAAATGAAGGAAAAAGTTTGCTAACATTCATACATTTTCACCTAAATGAGTGAATGTTAGTCTTCCACACACACTCTTAAAGTAATATTTTAGTTATGTGTTAATATGTGTGATCTTTTATCATTGATTAATGTCACATAACAATCCATGACAAGAAATTCATCGTGAGATTATCTATTTTCATATATCTTCTATTCATGAATACAAAGCTTATATGCTTTGCTCATGTATTCATTGATACTTGAAAATATGGTATCAAATCTCCCCTAAAAAAGGGGAGGTTTTTGTTGGGTTCTCTATTCTTCTTTATTCTTTTGCTTCTGTTTTTTTTTTTTTTTTTGCTTTAACAACTGCATATTCTATCAACGACCCAGAGCACCGATTTACTTCCATCCCATTGGAAATTCTGGATTGACAACAACAATACAATTTCTCGATGACATTAATTTAGATGCCAAATGAAGTTGATCCGCTGCACTTAATTAACAACTACGTAATTAAGTAACATTCAATAGCAACTAAATATTAGAGGCCGAGGCTTAGAAGAACATTAGATAATAGAGCTATAAAATTAGAGAAAATATCTATTCTTTTTTATTTTTAATGTCTATTCAGATTCTATTAAAGAATAATTTAATTCAACTTAAAGAAAATTAGGAATTTAATAGTTTGGGAAAGTGACAATAGACTAAAGATATAAGAAACTTTTAACTAAAGATAATTTAA
>QANU01088668.1:33106-130466 GCA_003254905.1 Nissolia schottii
AAAGTGCGAGTGGTATAGACATAAGGGAGTGGCTATTATGACAAATAATTTTCAACTATCATTATTAACTTATGGAAAAAGTATTAAAAATTAACTTTGAGCACTATTTGCTTCAAATTATATCTAATTATTTTAAAATTTATATATTTCTCTTAATTGAAAAATACGTTTTCTTAAAAATAACCCAAAATGGACCCGTAATGTATGATAGTTTAATTTATATTATTAAAATAATACACATTGATCTTCAGCAAAGTCACTGTAGTACACATTACAAATTATAAATAAGAACTTTTTCCTTAGTTTTTTTTTGTTATTTCTTTGCCCATATAATACTTACTTCATCGGATTAGATAGTTATTTATTGTAAATTATGCAAAAATAAAATTTATATGTACTTTTTAATTTAGCAAAAAAGTAATATATTAAAAGAAACAGGTCATGATGCATGTATGTTCTAAACTTCACGTTGCTCTACTTGTTTTGAAGAATTTCCAAGATTGAAGAAATTGGAGACCTTAGATCTTTCATGGAATAGTCTGATAAGCAGCATCCTTCCAAGTTTGAATGGATTAACATCGCTAAGGACTTTGAACCTCTATCGTAATTCAATGAATGGTTCTGCTCAAGGTATGTGTGTCGCCCTTTTCTTTTGTGATTAACAACCACATAAACCCATAACTTGCTTTACGCAACATATTTTGGCTTGGTGGGTTACTGCTATGAAAAAAAAAAAAAAAACTCAATTTCTTTTATTTGATAAATAAAAAGTAGAATTAATTATTTTTTTATGGTTTCAGAAAAGAAAAAAAAAGTTTTGTTTACACTACTTTTCAGTTACCACATTAAATGCACATTTTTTTTTCTCTTCTTTCACATTCTCCCCCACTCTCACACGCTCTTCTTCTACTATTCTTTTTGTCACCTCTCTTCTCCTCTCACAAACTTTTGTTTTCTTCATTTGTTTAGTTTTTAATTTGTTTTTGTTCATTTATCAAATACAGTATTTTGATATAATTTTTCTTCTACTTCTTTTTTTCCTTCTTTACAAGACATTAAGGATCTTAAAGTTTTTATTTTCGTACATGTTTGTGCAGTTTTTTTTTGTTTTTTTTTTTATTATTGAAAAGTTTGTGCATACGTGTAGAAAAGATTGTGCATTATTATTTAAAACTTTATGCACATGAGTACCAAAGTTTTCTTCTTCGTATTTTTATTTCATTTTTCGTTTTCGTCATATTTTTTGTTTCTGTTTGTTCAAAATTTTGTACATGTATTTTTAAAAGGTTATGCATTTTTGTTCAAAAACTTTTGTGCACTTGAGTACAAAATTTTCTTATTTTTCATTGTCATTTCATTTTCATCTTATTATTTGTCTATGCTTGTTAAAAAGCTTGCGCATGTCAATTCAAAAGTTTGTGTATTCGCTTTAAAATGTTTTATGGTAGCAACTCTGTTCACATGCTTAGAATGTGAGTGGCAAGCAAGAGGGAGCACGACAATTACTTATCATTATTTAATCTATCGCAAATTTTATCTGATTTAGTTCCGTATGTGAATAACATTTGTGCATGTATGTAGAAAAAGAGTGTGCATGAGTGTGCAAAAGTTTGTACATTTAGTGCATATAACTTTTGTATCCGTGTCATACAGTAGTTGTATAGTGACAACAAAAATTATGTACATCTAGCATTACTATTTTAAAATTCAACAATGATTTTAGTTGTTTTTATAAGAAATATTTTAAAAATTGACGTATGCTCTTTAAATATTAAAATATTAATATAACATTAAATTTTGATGGTCATTCAAATTTTACATATAACATTAAATTATATTTATTATAATAAATTAATATATTTACCAAATACAAAATGACAAAAAGGTTGTTATCCACAACGATAACTAATTATTCAATGATGATAAAATCAAATTCATCAGGCTTTATTTTATAAGTGAATTGAACAATTCCAGAACGTCAATAAGTTAACATCATGTCATACTATCAATTAGTAGGTCCTAATTCATGTAATTTAGGTTTTGATATAAAAAAATAACCAAAAATTTATTAGCAATTACATGATAGTATAACACTCACAAAATGATGAAATAATTACTATGTAAATAGGACACATCATAGGCCATAATCATAAACTCAGACACGAACCTACAAGAGTACTCCATGGATAGGGCTTCCTCTGTAACTCACAACACAAGTCTTAATAGGAAGAGTTATGGAGTGGTCATGTGTACTAGTGAGTACAGAGGGGACCAAGTCACCCATTTAAATAGTCAAAAACCCTACTACTCTGCCATAATGGGCCTAGAAGTTAAGGTTTACACCATTATCCACATTAATCAATTCATAATTATTAAAACTGGCCTGGTGATCGACTCGGTTACCCTATTGGGTCACAGGGCCACTTCCTGAATTGACTTTTAATTAATAAATATAAATAATATAATTTAATATTAGGGGGGAAAAATCACAAAGTGCAAGTGGTATAACATAAAGGAGTGGCTATTATGACATATAATTTTTTAACGATCATTATTAACTTATGGAAAAAGTATCCCCAAAAAAAAACGTTGAGCACTATTTGCTTCAAATTATATCTAATTAATTTAAAATTTATATATATCTTTTAATTGAAAAATACTTTCTCTTAAAAATAACCCAAAAAGGATCCGTAATTTTTATATTATTAAAATAATATAAATTGATCTTCAGCAAAGTCACTGTAGGCACATTACATATTATAAATAAGGACTTTTTCCTTAGTTTTTTTTTTTATTATTTCTTTGCCCATATAATACTTACTCATCGCATTAGTTAGTTATTTCTCGTAAATTATGCAAAAGTAAAATTTATATATACTTTTTAATTTAGCAAAAAAGTAATATATTAAAAGAAACAGGTCATGATGCATGTATGTTCTAAACTTCACGTTGCTCTACTTGTTTTGAAGAATTTCCAAGATTGAAGAAATTGGAGACCTTAGATCTTTCATGGAATAGTCTGACAAGCAGCATCCTTCCAAGTTTGAATGGATTAACATCGCTAAGGACTTTGTACCTCTATCGTAATTCAATGAATGGTCCGTTATCTGCTCAAGGTATGTGTGCTGCCCTTTTCTTTTGTGATTAACAAACACATAAACCCACAACTTGCTTTACGCAACTGATTTTGGCTTGGTGGGTTACTGCTATAAAAAAAAATAAAAAAACATAACTCAATTTGTTTTATTTGATAAACAAAAAGTAGAATTAATTATTTTTTTAATGGTTTTAGAAAAGAAAAAAAAGTTTTGTTTACACTACTTTTCAGTTACCACATTAAATGCACATTATTTTTTCTCTTCTTTCACATTCTCCCTCACTCTCACATGCTCTTCTTCTACTATTCTTTTTATCACCTCTCTTCTCTTATCACAAACTTTTGTTTTCTTCATTTGTTTAGTTTTTAATTTGTTTTTGTTCATTTATCAAATACAGTATTTTGATATAATTTTTCTTCTACTTCTTTTTTTCCTTCTTTACAAGACATTAAGGATCTTAAAGTTTTCATTTTCGTACATGTTTGTGCAGTTTTTTTTAGTTTTTCTTATTGTTAAAAAGTTTGTGCATGTGTGTAGAAAAGTTTGTGCATTATTATTTAAAACTTTATGCATATGAGCACCAAAGTTTTCTTTTTCGTATTTGTTTTTTATTTTCGTTTTCGTCATATTTCTTGTTTCTGTTTGTTCAAAATTTTGTACATGTATTTTTAAAAGGTTATGCATTTTTGTTCAAAAACTTTTGTGCACTTGAGTACAAAATTTTCTTATTCTTCGTTGTCATTTCATTTTCATCTTATTATTTGTTTATGCTTGTTAAAAAGTTTGTGCATGTCAGTTTAAAAATTTGTGTATCGCTTTAAAATATTTTATGGTAGCAACTCTGTTCACATGCTTAGAATGTGAGTGGCAAACAAGAGGGAGCGCAACAATTACTTATCATCATTTAATCCATCGCAAATTTGATCTGCTTTGGTTCCGTAGGTGAATAACGTTTGTGCATGTGTGTAGAAAAAGTGTGTGCATGTGTGTGCAAAAGTTTGTACATTTAGTGCATCTAACTTTTGTATACGTGTCATATAGTAGTTGTATAGTGACAACAAAAATTATGTACATCTAGCATTACTGCTTTAAAATTCAACAATGATTTTAGTTATTTTTATGAGTAATATTTTAAAAATTGACATATGCTCTTTAAATATTAAAATATTAATATAACATTAAATTTTGATGGTCATTCAAATTTTACATATAACATTAAATTATATTTACTATAATAATTTAATATATTAAAAACAACTTTAAAATATATTTACCAAATACAAAATGATAAAAGGGTTGTTATCCACAACGATAACTAATTATTCAATGAAGACAAAATCGAATTCATCATGCTTTATTTTATAAGTGAATTGAACAATTCCAGAACGTCAATAAATAATAATTAACATCATGTCATACTATCAATTAGTAGGTCTTAATTCATGTAATTTAGATTTTTCTACTAAAAAAAGAAAAAATTTATTAGCAATTACATGATATTATAACACTCACAAAATGATGAAATAATTACTATGTAAATAGGACTCATCATAGGCCATAGTCATAAACTCAGACACGAACCATTACTAGAAAACTGACTACTACCATCCAGACATTAACGTCAGACACGAGCTGACGGTATTATCGTCGGAAAATAAAATAATACCGAGCCAAGGAAGATGCATTTGTCAGCCTTAGGATCAAACTTGTCTCTCCCTGTTGTTATTTTTGAACATAAAACAATCTTCCAAATGCCTTAAGAATGGTCAAATCAGGTTTTGCATCGTAGAGGAGTTGAAAATGTGACATTCTGCAGCAGAGGAGAAGGTATTCTATTGAAAAGGTAAGTGGCATGCACCATTGCATATGGCCAAAATTGTTTAGGTAATTTGGACTGAAAAAGGAGGACCCTTGCTACATTGAGTACATGCTGATGTTTTCTTTCCACTCTAGCATTTTGCTGTGGAGTTTCTTTGCATGAGGTTTGTTGAATGATTCCCAAAGGAACATAGAGGCTAGGGATATTGAATTCAGGGCCATTATCACTTCTAATCACCTTTATTTTAAAATTGAATTGAGTCATGATGTATGCCACAAATTTCTTAATGCTAGGGATAGTTTCAGACTTAGCTTTCATTAAAAAAAGTCAATGTAAATTTGCTGTAATCATCTACAGCAGTAAGAAAGTATCTATGTCCATGGTATCCATTGATACAGAAAGGTCCCTAAATATCCATATGAATGAGATCAAACTTTTCTAAGGCTTTGGAATTGCTAATTTCATAAGGCAATCTGTGTTGTTTAGCATATTGACAAATATCACAAGGTGAGTGATGATTATTTTTGACATAAGGAAATTGCTTGCTAACAAGTGAAAGTCTATAGGGTGAGGGGTGTCCTAATCTAAAATGTCATAAGGCTCCTTCAGGTATAGTTGATTATGTTTGAATGCTGGAAATGCTGATATCTGCAGCATTGATGGCTGAGGTTGGTGCTGATGCAACTGCTGTGACAGAACCTTGAGGATTATCTCCAATCAAGTAATACAATCCAAGAAGTTACCTACCAAAACCAATCACCCTCATGCTGCTCATATCCTGTATGATACAATCATTATGGAGAAAAGTCAGTGAGTAACTCTTGCTACAAGTCAATTTTGAAATGGAAATCAAGTTTATCCTGAATTCAGGAACAAACAATACACTATCTAGTTTAAGGCCTGAAGCCAAAGTCACTACTCCTGAATACTTAGCTAGCTTAGTGGCACCATTTGGCAGCTTAACCTGCACTAGTTTTATGTTCTTATAGCAATTAAACTAGGTTTTTTTGTAACAAATGTTATCTGTGGCTCCAGAGTCCAGGATCCATGAGTTACATGCTTGTTTAGATGATACACAAGAGGTTGAGACTTGATGTATACCTGAATCATTTAGTGACATAAGTGAGTCAATGCTCACTTGTGATGCTGAGCTGAACTACCTGCTGATTAATTCTGTTGAATCAATGCAATCAAGCCTTGGTATTGTTCTTGAGTAAGACTGAAAGGATTGCTTCCAGCTCCTTGTTGTTGTTGCTGTGATTTTGCTGCTAATGACTCTAATCGCACCTCTTCAGTAGCAGAAGTACAATTAGCTATACTGGAATTCTTGTGCTTCCAATGTGTTGGATATCCTATGATTTTGAAACACTCATCATAGGTGTTCCCTGCCTTGCCACAGTTCGTGCATGATTTTCCATTTCCTTTTAGTTTTCTCACTGTCTTGCTGCTTCCTGTTGTAAAATTGCATATGAAAACAGAGAGAAATGGAATACGAGAGTTGAATAAGCTGAATGAATATGATCAAGATGATCAACTTCTATTCATGGTGCTGTTTATATACACATATACATATGCTTAAGTTAGTTACAATTGGTATGTACAGTTGTTTCCTAACTGTCACTAACAAACTAATAACTAACTATTCTCTATTGGCTTGTTCCACAAGCTTTGTTGTTTCCCTTGGTGACTTGCTTGTGCTGCAAGTATTTTCTTTCTCTTGCTCCCTCCATCGTGAGTTGCTTCAGTTGCTGCCGCAACTTCAGCTTCTGAATTATTGTTGTGTTTCACCTCTGTTACCCCCCCCCCGCAAGCTGGAGTGTGGGAGAAATCGATCATACCCAGCTTGGAGAACAGGAAATGAAACGGGCCAGGGGCGAAGGCTTTGGTCCATATTTCCGCAACTTGCTGTGCTGAAGCTACTGCAACAAGTTTAATAACTTTGGCCTGAACCTTGTCTCTTACCACATGACAATCAATTTCAATATGCTTCGTGCGCTCATGGAAAACTGGATTGGCTGCTATATGAATGGCGGACTTGTTGTCACAATGAACCATAACCTCCCCTTTGACAGCGATGCGAAAATCTGCCAGGAGATACAATAGCCACTGTATCTCACAAGTCACTTGGGCAAGCGCCCTATATTCAGCCTCAGCTGATGACCTGGCAACCGTGGGTTGTTTCTTGCTTTTCCACGATATTAGAGAGGGTCCTAGGAAACAACAGAACCCTGAAATGGATCTCCTTGACTCTGGGCAAGCGCCCCAGTCAGCATCAGCGTACCCTTGCAACCTCAGATCAGATGTAGCACTAAAGATGACCCCAGTTGCTGGTGAACCCTTGAGGTATCTCAGCACCCGATGAGCATGCTCAAGATGAGCTTGAGTTGGGCAATCGAGGAACTGACTTAGTCTGCCCACTGCATAGCAGATGTCAGGTCTAGTGTGGGTTAAGTAAAGTAACCTGCCAATTAGTTGGCGATAGGCAGTTGTGTCTGTCAGAGGAGTTACTGAATCTTTTGCAAGTTTGGCATGATAGTCCATGGGGGTGGATGTGGGTTTGCAGTCCAGGAACCCAAAGTCAGCCAACAAATCAAGACAGTACTTCCTTTGGTAGAGCGCAATTCCTTTAGAGGAGCGGGCCACTTCCATGCCAAGGAAGAATTTTAGATTTCCCAAGTCCTTGATCTTAAACAAGTCATCTAGTAGCCTCTTGACCCCCTGGATTTCCTCAAAGTCATTCCCTACAAGGACTAGATCATCAACATACACTAGTATTGCAGTGAAACCATTAGAGGTCTGCTTAGTAAATAGGGAGTAGTCAGATTTTGACTGGACAAATGCTGAATTGGTGAAAGTGGATACTAGCTTGGCATTCCACTGTCGTGAGGCCTGTTTGAGCCCGTAAAGTGACTTTTGCAACCTGCATACTAACTTGGGATTGGCAACTTCAAGGTCGGGTGGCACTCTCATATATACTTCTTCATCAAGGTCTCCATGAAGAAAGGTCGTGTTTACATCAAGTTGTTGTAAATACCATCCCTTGGCTGCTGCAATTGCCAACAGAACCCTGAGTGTGGTCATCTTGACAACAGGGCTGAATGTCTCTTGGTAGTCTATCCCTGCTGTTTGGGTGAACCCCTTTGCCACCAGCCTGGCCTTGTGCCTCTCGATAGTGCCATCAGCATGGTACTTTACTTTGAAAACCCATTTGCACCCAATGGCCTTCTTTCCAGCATGAAGAGTAGTTAAGGTCCAAGTGCGATTGTGCTCAAGTGCAGAAAGTTCAGCCTTGATGGCCTGCTACCAGCAAGATTGATTCACTGCCTCCTCATAGTTCCTAGGTTCGGGGTTGGCTGACACGGCTAGGGTGAATCTTTTGTGGTTAGCACAAAATGCAGCATAGGATAAATAATGGGAGATAGGATACCTGCTTTGGAAGTCTGGTGGGTCACTTGGTGATGACTTGGCTAACATACAATGGTGATCTTACAGGTAGGTGGGAGCCCTCTTAGGTCTTTGTGATCTTCTAACAATAGGTTGTGAGGATGCATTGGTGGGAGGATGCAATGTAGGTGGAGTGTCAGATGCAGATAGAAATGCAGGCTGTGTGTGATCAGAATACAATGCAGATGCAGGCTGTGTGTGTGGTAGATGCAGGTGAATGTGCAGGTTGTATGGATGATGCAGGGTGCTGTGGTGGTGTGGGATCCTGTGATGAATGTAGATGATCTGTGGTGACAGAAGTGGTATGATATGTGAAAGGATCTAAAGTTTGAAAGAATGCATGTGGATGGGAATCTGAATGCTGTGTTGTAGTATCAGATAGAACAACACTAAAAGGAAAATAGGATTCATAAAAAATAACATTTCTTGACAAAAAAAGTTCCCTAGTGTGTAAATCATACAATATGTAACCTTTTGTGCCTGATTTGAATCCTAAGAAAGCATATTTCCTTGCTCTTGCATCGAGTTTGGCTCTGTGAGAGGATAAAGTAGAGGCATAGGCCAAGCAACCAAATATTTTTAAATGGTCGATGCAAGGCAATTCATTGTGCAGCACTTCATATGGAGAATCATTTTTCAAAAACTTGCTTGGTATCTTGTTTATGATATATGCAACATGGTTCACAGCAAAATGCCAAAAGCATTTTGGAACACATGCCTGAAATATTAAGGCCCTAGTTGTCCCTAACAAATGTTGATGCTTGCGCTCAACCACCCCATTTTGTTGGGGTGTTTCAACACATGAGGTTTGATGAACAATGCCCTTTTCATTATAAAATTCTATCATTATAAACTCATCCCCATTATCTGTTCTTATGGCCTTGACAGTTGCTGACAACTGTGTGTGTACAAAGGTAACAAAATTCCTAACTAAACCTGATGTTTCACTTTTATTTTTCATGAAAAAAATCCATGTATATCTAGATTTATCATCAACTACCGTAAGAAAATACTTGTGACCATTAGTGGAAGGGATAGCAATAGGCCCCCAAATGTCCATATGAATCAGGTCAAAGCAACTAGCAGAAATTGTATTACTAGAACTAAAAGGTAGTTTCTTCTGTTTAGCCATATGGCAAGAATCACAGGGATCTTTATTTCTAGTGCAGGATATGAATGGAAACTTGTGATGCATTATTACATGTTTATCATATGCTAAATGTCCTAATCTATGATGCCAAGTTGAGCTGTTATCTGAAATGGATGTGGTATGCAAAATCCTCACAGTCTGCTGTTTTTGATCTGAATTTGAATCCTTTGCTGGTCCTCTAGCTGTATTGTTTGCCATTGTATATAAGCCTCCTCTCACATCAGCTGCACCAATCCTCCTCAAAGTGAGGCAATCCTGTATCTCACATAATTTGTCACTAAACATCATTTTGCATCTCAAGGCTGTGGTGAGTTTAGAAACCGATATTAAATTGAAAGTAAATGAGGGTATGAACAAAACATTGGTAAGATATAGGTCATTTGTGAACACCACAGTTCCTAAGATTTCAGCTTTACTAATGGTTCCATCAGGAAGCTTAACTTTAATTGGCTTAATCCTATTATATGTTTGAAATTCATTGAGACAATAGCACACATGGTCAGTTGCACCAGTGTCTATTATCCAATGTTTAGAGTTAAGGTGACCTATGGCTAGAATGTGCTTACCTGATGAATCTGTGGATGTGTGGGTGAGTGTAGTGATGTGATTGACATTATGAGCAGAGAATGAATCCTTGTTGACATCCTGCTGCTGCAGCAGGTTCAGCAAAGCTTGCTTCTGTCCAGGAGTAAAATCGAAGCCTGAATTGTCCCTAGTCTCCTTGTTGTGTGAAATTGTGCTGCTGCTATCATCAAAATCATCTTCAGCAGTGACATTGTTGGCTGCTGCAACCCTTTCTCTGTACTGTTGCAGCAGGTGGGGAAATTTCTTGAAACATCTCTCAACCGGATGTCCTTCTTTGCCACAGTGTGTACAAGTTACATTAGGATCAAAAAATGTCTTGGAATTCAACCTGTTCTGATTATTGCTTCTCCCCCCTGAATTCTGAAATTTGGCTCTTCCTCTGCCCCTGCCTCTAAAAGCAGCCCCTCTATCAGATGTGGCAGCAAGAAGTTTTGATTCAGCATTGCATGTATTCATCTGCCTTTCTTGCTGAGCAAGAAGTGAAAAAGCATTTCCAATCTCAGGAAGCGGTTTCATAAGCATTATCTGAGCCCTCACAGCAGAGAATTGATCATTCAATCCCCTCAAGAACCGTACCACATAATCCTCCTTTCTAAACTGCTTGATAGTTCTTAAAACACAAACACATATGGGGCCACAGCTGTACACTGGCATTGGCCTGAAGCTTTCTAATTCTTCCCAAATTGCTTTCAATTTGGTGAAGTATGCAGTGATACTTAGTTCTCCTTGTTTCATTGCAAACATCTCCTCTTGGAAATCGGCTATTCTAAACACATTTCCCTCAAAGTATCGTTGGTACAAATCAGTCCAAAGGTCAAATGCACTGTCTATCCACAACACACTTTGCAAAATATCTTGACTAAGAGATTGATTAATCCATGAAACCACAAAACTATTGCACTTATCCCATGCAAAATAGTTGATGTCTGTTACCTGTGGTTGTGGCAGTGTGCCATCAATGAATCGAAGTTTATTCTATGATTTGAGCGCTATCCTCATAATTCTTGACCAAGAATAGTAATTATGTGCAGTGAGTGTTATCGACACCAAAGCACTTCCAAGATTCTCACCTGGATGTAAGAAATAGGGGCTCATAGGATCATTTATAGGGTTGTAAACTTGCTGCATCTGGCCTTGTTGATTTCTGGTGTTGAGACCTTGATTATTGAGAACTGAGTTTCCTTGATTGAGATTATTCCCTCGATCAGACTCAAAATGATCATGCTCCTCCATTGATTCAAGAAGGATTATAGGCAGAGTGCTACCAGCGAAATTGAAAGAAACAGAATGATCGAACTATTAACCGTTCGATGTAAATGAATGAAGAAAATTAGTGATTAAGATCTGCAAGTTTCTTGTGAATTCTCAAAATGAATCTGAGAAAATTGCTCAGAATTTCATCAAGAATTCGGTGAAAACTCCTTCAAATCTGTTGAAGCCTCAAAAGGTGACTCAATCTTGAAGATCAAGATTAAAACCTCGAAGCTTTCATGATTAAAGGTGTAAAGCCGTGGAAGCGTGAAAAAGCTCTGGATACCATGTAAAATTGCATATGAAAACAGAGAGAAATGGAATACGAGAGTTGAATGAGCTGAATGAATATGATCAAGATGATCAACTTCTATTCATAGTGATGTTTATATACACATATACAGATGCTTAAGTTAGTTACAATTGGTATGTACAATTGTTTCCTAACTGTCACTAACAAACTAATAACTAACTATTCTCTATTGGCTTGTTCCACAAGCTTTGTTATTGCCCTTGGTGACTTGCTTGTGCTGCAAGTATTTTCTTTCTCTTGCTCCCTCCATCGTAAGTTGCTTCAGTTGCTGCCGCAACTTCAGCTTCTGAATTATTGCTGTGCTTCACCTCTGTTACCTGTAGCATTAATTGAGATTTTACTGTCATCATCCAAATCTCCATCCAATTCCTTTCCAGCTACAAAATCAGAGTAAACACTCTATTCAATTAAGGAAGTGCCTCACTCATGAGGATCTGTGACCTTACATTGCCAAATCTTTCATCCAATCTTGTAAGAAATTGCAGGATATAATCTTGCTCTCTATGTAACCTATTGTTTCTAGTAGCCACACATGAACACTTGATCGCACACACGCATTCAACACAAGGTCTGTAGTTTTCCAATTCCTCCCACAGAGCCTTCAACTCAGTGAAATAATCAGTTACATTAATGTTACCTTGTTGGAGAGTATATAGATCATGCTGCAGTTTGGAGATTCGAAGAAAATCACCTTGTGTAAACCTTTCTTGCAAATCTTTCCACACTGCTGTTGCATCCTCAAATCCATCAATGCTTCTAGCAATGGCTTGTGAAACCAAGTTCATGATCTAGGAGTGGATCATTGTGTTGCATTGCTCCCAAGCCTTAAACAAAGGATGAAACTCTTCTGGCTTTTGAGCCTCATTGGTGATAAACTTGTGCGTGTTCTTCGCGATTAAGGCTCATCTCGTTGATCTACTCCATCGATTATAATTCGAGCCTGTAAGCCCAGCTGGAACACTCACTAACGAAGGATTTTCGCTCGGGTGAAGGTAATACGGACTCGCCATATTTTGCGCAGATCACCATTGCCACCGGAAGCTTCACTCGAGCTTCCTGCGATGGTGTTTCCATGGCTAGCTTGTGCACGAGCCATGATAGAAAAGTCATAACAGAGCTCTGATACCATAACGAAATTGAAGGGAGTTGAGAGTGAAATGATGAGGAATGATTTCTATATATTCTATGTGTTGAAGCACTACCAGCGATGGTAGTTATATACAAAAGATGATGGACCAGCGTGTGGTCTAAAATAATGGAGTATAATAGTTCCTTCCCTAACAAATCAGTTGCAACGAAAATAGAATGATAACAAAATAACAAACATGGTGAAATCACCAAAATAGCAACTGAAACTGAAAATCAACTTAGTGCAGTGAACCATCTCATCCTTCTTCCTTTATCTGTAATAGAGCTCATGAATATTTTTTGTTCCAAATTTGTGCAAAAGGAAAAAAAAAAAAAAAAGACTAATAATATTCTCTTATCGCTGATTTCAAGAGTTTGAAAAGCTTGTAAGTGTTAGAATTAAGTGAGATTGAAAATATCGGCACAATACAAGGTAAGTAGGTAAACAAATTATGTGTTTAATTTTAAAAACATTTTCTATATGATGTCTACATTAGATAGAGCAGCACTGGCATGACATATTATTTAGGCAGGATTACAATTTAAGATATATCACACATTTTTCATTTAAATAATTAACAAGCATTGTGAATTTGTTAATCTATAAAAGAAATTCTATGAACTATATTTATTATTTAGTATTTACAATGTTAAATTCAATTTTTTTGTCTTTTAATTATTTTGGAGTGGCTTAAGATAACTACCTTTTCATTGAAAGACAAACTATTAATCTCCATGACTATGCTGCATGTTTCTATAACCTTGACGTAATTATTATGGCAGGATTATGTGCTATGAAGAGCCTTGTAGAGCTGGATGTTAGTCAGAGCATGTTTACCGGTCAAGTCCCTGAATGTCTTGGCATCTTAACAAATCTCAGTTACCTTGATCTCTCAGACAATCTATTTACTGGTAACTTTCCATCATTTACCAGCAATCTCACATCTCTCAGAACCTTGTCTCTCTTTGGAAACTACTTTCAAGGATCATTTTCACTGAACACTCTAGCTAACCATTCCAAGCTTGAATATCTATACATTTCATCACGAAGTCCTGGGGCACAAGTTGAAACTGAAAATACACCATGGTTTCATACATTTCAGTTAAAATTCCTTGTTATTCGAAATTGCAACCTAAATAAGGATCAAGGAAGTGTCATTCCCAGTTTTCTTCAAAACCAACATGATTTGCAAATTATTGATCTCTCCCACAACAAGATGAATGGGGAGTTTCCAAATTGGTTGATACAAAATAACTCACGAATATATGTTTTAAAATTGGAGAATAACTCATTTGTGGGAAACCTTCAATTATATTCCAGCTTGCAGATCATAGACTCCCTGGATATATCAAACAACAATCTCAGTGGCTTGCTCCCAAAAGATATTGGTATTTTCCTTCCTAGCATTTCATATTTGAATCTATCAATGAACAACTATGAAGGAAACATTCCTGCATCCATTGGGGAGATGGAAGTACTTAATTTCTTGGATTTGTCTCACAACCACTTCTCAGGTGAGTTGCATGAAAATTTGGCCACAAATTGGACAGACATAAGAGTCTTGAAGCTTTCCAACAACCTTCTCCAAGGGAATATTCCTGCATTTTCAAATTGCATTCATTTGGAGGCCTTATACCTCAACAATAACAAATTTAATGGGACCCTCCAAGAGGTATTACCAAACAGTCCACAAATGATGGTGTTAGACATATCCGATAATTCTGTCTCTGGTGCAATTCCTAGTTCAATTGGACAACTTCCTTCCATGATTATCATTCTTATGGCAGAAAATCAATTAGAAGGTGAGATTCCTTCTGGGTTTTCCAACATGACATACCTTGAAATGTTGGATCTATCTCAAAATAAATTATTTGGTTCAATCTCAAATTTTAACATGTCATCCCTAAGGTTCTTATACTTGCAAAAGAACGCTCTCTCAGGTTCTATACCATTCAAATTATCCAAAAGCTCAAACCTAATAGCATTAGATTTGAGGGACAACAAATTTTCTGGATATATTCCTTATTGGATGGATAAGTTGTCACAATTACGAGTTCTTTTACTAGGGGGGAACCATTTTGAAGGTCAGATTCCAATTCAATTCAATTGTGTAAATTAAAAAATGTCACCATCATGGACCTCTCCCGCAATGAGATCAATGATTCAATACCCTCTTGCTTCAATAACTTGTCATTTGGAATGTTAGAAGATGATGATGATTTTTCTACTTCTGAAATCCCATTGGTTGATTGGAATTGGGATGGATTCCAAACGGGTCATACTAATGCTTTATATGAAAATCAACTTGTGATGTATAAGGTACTAGCAACAGTGGAATTCAGAACAAAGAGTAATTATTATTCTTACAAAGGTAATATCCTAGAGAACATGACAGGATTGGATTTATCATGCAATAAGCTAACTGGTACCATTCCTTCTCAAATTGGAAACCTGCAACAAATTCGAGCCTTGAACCTATCCCATAATTACTTGTCAGGTTCCATCCCAAAATCCTTTTTCAATCTCAGCCAGATAGAGAGCCTTGACTTGTCCTATAACAACTTGAGTGGTGAAATACCTTATGAATTGACCCACTTGAACTTTCTGTCAATCTTTAATGTTTCATACAACAACCTTTCTGGGATTCCACCAAGTACAGGACAATTTGCAGACTTTGATGAGGATAACTACAACGGTAATCCTGGTCTATGTGGACCACTCCTCAAGCACAAGTGTGGAAGTACTGTTGCTGCATCACCTCCCTTAGAGTCCACCAACACAGAAGAAAAGGAAACAACAGTGGACATGGAAGCATTTCGTTGGACTTTCATAGCATCTTACATAACAATGTTGTTTGGGTTCATAACGGTGTTGTGGATCAATGCTTATTGGCGAATGGCCTTGTTCCATTTCATTGGTAAGATCTTATGTAGAGTTTTCCCATCTTTCCCTCTGTATTGAATAATATCTATTGCAGTGATTATTATGTGTGTAAAAAGAAGCTTGAGAACAATTGAATAGATTATGGTAACTATTTGTATTAATCGACTTGGAACTTGATTAATGTTTTGGATTTACATTGGGCTCCCTTTATATCAAGTTTCACATATTTTGATGCTACAATTATTTTGTGCTCATTAGCTACCTGAATGGGGAGGCATTGTGAAGGAGTGGAAAGGAGAAACAATTATCAAACATAGAATCTAACGAAAGTCATATCAATTCATCTTTTTTTTATTTTATAAGTTATAAATAATGCACGATGTGATGTATTTATCATTTTTTTTGGCCAGTTATAAGATTCTTTTATGTGGATACCTTACACTAGCAAAAAAAAAACATTAGGCTGACAAATATGTAAAGTAATGATGTCAGGGTTATATTGATATTTTCAAAGTTTGGCTAATTTCATGTTTTCAAATGACATTTTTTTTAGATAGTTGGGCAACTTAGTCCAAACAAGATGAATGTCTATGCTATAAGTAGCTAAATATCATCTTTTGTTATATCTTTGAGGCAGCTAATGTACCTTTGAATATAGTTTTTTGCAATTTAATTATAGGGAATGAGCATGATCAATATTTTTCTGCTTGTGCTAAGGAAGACAAGGAGTTATGCTGACTTGGCAATATTAAATATTGTACATCAACTTCATTTAAATTATATCAAACATCTTTTTTTGTACAAACTTCATCCTACCTATAATATGAAAAGACATGGACACTCAAGTGATACTATGGTAAGAAATATACCAGTATCATGTTGATTATACTCTAATAATTTCCACCAAAAATAATTGACACAGTTAGTAAGGAGCAAACTCGTATTTAAAAGAACGTAGGTTTGATTTCTACTATCGACATAAAGGTCACTCTGATGGATAATTTGTAAATACTCCGACAAACGCTCAAAGAGTCTAGGGGCATGCCCTCAGCTTATGTAACAATACAAATACTCTAATAATTTTCATTAATTTACGCCACGAATCATCTCACTTTATTCTTTGACATGTTACACAAAGTACCAAATTATGACCGTAGTACAAAATCATGTCACTTATTACTTTAACCGGCATTATGTAAAAATCATGTCACTTATTACTTTAACCGGCATTATGTAGTAAGGAATTGTTGAGGATCAAAGATGCATTGTTCTTCTCAATTTTCATGGTGACCGTTGGGTCCATAGTCCATCTATTGAGAAAATTTGAGTACCACACAGCAGAGTGTTTTGGTTGCTCCTCAAGGTGGGGTCCTTCAAATCTATGAAGTATAGGCCATAATTTGATTCGTATCCACCTAGTAACTCGAACACATCCATAAAGGCTCTTACAAAATACCCTCTTATATCCATTCCGCTCCTTTAAATGTAACAAGAATAGCAAGGAAGATGAGCATTGCCCAAAAAAGAAGGAAAAAGGGAAAAAAAGGCTTGATTAGCATTATAAGAAAACTAATAATATTCAATTGCTCAATCAATGTATTTATCTGAAATAGAGAGAAATGAAAAGAATGCTGCAAAATGAAGAGCACGTTATGACAATAAATGTAACAAGAATAGCAAGGAAGATGAGCATTGCACAAAAAAGAAAGAAAAAGGGGGGGAAAAGGGCTTGATTAGCATTATAATAAAACTAATGATATTCAATTGCTCAATCAATGTATTTATTGGAAATAGAGAGAAATGAAAAGAGTGCTGCAAAATGAAAAACACGTAATGACACTATACACCCCTTTGTAACTTCCCAACTTGAAAATGAAAATAGAAGTACCTTATCATATCAATAACACTCCCAATGTATCCATGTAAGTACTTACCCTTGACCAATCATCCAATGACAAATTCCGATGTGTTTGTTGACCTGAGAAGTTCAAAGTTTTACGATATCATTAGAGGATAGAAGAAAATTGATTTTGTGTTTGGTTTAAATTTTTCTCAACAGAAAAATTATCTATTTATATATTCCCTTCACTTTCTAGGACACTTTTTGGCAAAAGCAATTGAAGAATTACTTCTACCAAAGTTCCTGGGGAAGCCAAATTCTTCATTTTCTATTGGGAAGAATTTAAAACAAATGGACCCCTTCATAGAATAAATGCTGATACGAGGGAGGCAAAAATATGTTAAAAATGGATAAAAGTTACTCTATCCTTTTTAAAATACATTGAGTCATAGATGTAATAAAGCAATCAAATATGCACTTATTTTGTAGGGAAGGCAGTATATTGTTTGTGGGGGAGGCAAGAGACAGAGAAGCATAGCATTTTCGTGAATGTAAATCGGAAAATTTCCATAAATGTTCTTCAATGAATCAAGCAAACTGATAAGTGCCCAAAATACGCAATTTTCATCATTTAAAAAGGCACTTATCTTCGAACTTTTTAATGAATCATCTAATAAAATCCCCACTTTTTGTAGGATTTTAAATATATTTTTGAAGATGGATGCAAGCATAAATATGAAGAATAATCCCAAAAGAATGGAGAAAAAAGGCAAAAGCGGAAAAAGAGCTTAAAAGAAGAAATCAGGCTCAAGCATCGCTCAGCGAAGAACAAGTAATCGCCCAGCGCCTAGACCAGAACGCTCAGCGATAAAGTAACTCTCGCTCAGCGATAGATGAAGAATCGCTCAGCGATTGGACCCTAGCGATGGAACGTCGGTAGCAACTTGCACGCGGCGTATTGATTGCGCCAGCTGGAGCCAGCCTGGCATGGCGGCGTCGCCCTAACACGATTAACCGCCGCCCTGCAAAAGCTGTCGAAGCATTAAATGAACCGCGTCAAAAGTACACATCGCTCAGCGAAAGGACAAGAGTCGCTCAGCGATAAGCGCGGAATCGCTTAGCGACGGCACTCAATCCGCTGAGCGATGGACCCCAAATTTGCTTATAAATAGAGGAGGCCGTGCCCATTTGAAACCATCTCTTCCATCATGTCTTCTTCCCCCCACAACTTCATTCTTTTACACATTTCTTGTACTTAGAAGCTTAGTTTAGGTTAGGAACAAAGAGGAGGCTTGTGAAGGAGCCGGGAGATCGAAGAAGCTTGGCGAACCGCTGTCATGACGACGTGAGTATGTGTCATGGTAAGCGTCTAAACCTTGCCTCTGAGATTCTCTTGTAAGATGGATTCCTAATCCTCTTTTTGTTGGGATTTTGGTCATTATTGTGGTTTGCTTGTATTCATGTAACTAATACATATGAATCTATCAGTTTTCTTATGAATTGCTAGAATGGTTTTACACTTAATGCTAGTCTTTGCTTAGTGTTTTTATTCTTGATTCGGGACTTAGTTGTATGAACGAAAGTTATACTAATTAAGTCGTCACCAAGTTAAGATCAACATCATTATGCTTAACTAGATTCTAGACTTGAACGTTGTGAACGAAAAGTTACAATCATTAGAGTCGGAACTAAACCATTTCATCTAACCTTGTTGACGTAATTGGAATAAAGGTTAGCCGTTTTAACATCTGGATTAATGTTGGCGTACTTTGTTAAGCCTGTGTATGAAAGTGACAGTTTAGCAAAGGAAACCTATGATCTTGTCATGCGCGAAAGTGATGACAAGTTAAGAACTGGTGGCGGGCAATCAAATGATAATTTTATGTAATAAGTAATCGGATGCATGAAACTATGATATGATTAAGATTCCTAACAAGCTCCGGAACTACCTCTGATTTGTTTCCTATTTACTTTTTATGTTGTTTGTTTACTTATTTAGTTTATTAAAACAAATTATCAAATCCTTCACCTTATTGTTTAATTAAATGAACTCAAGAATGGTATTTTGCAACTCTCTGTGGATTCGACTATACCCGACTATACTGCAATTGGATTCCTCGTGAATCTAAAAGTCGTAAAGTAGGTATATATTTAATTTGAAACGACAAGAAGTACAATTACGCCTCCTGCAAGATTAGCACAGTTGTGACAACCTAAAGCTGTGTTAAGATTGGGGAAGTGCGATTTGGCTTTCATCACAAACTTTGCAAAGTCCATGGTATAATTGGAATCTAGATCAACCAGCTAGTTAGTGTTAAACATTGATGCCCCATGCTCATAGAATAAGAACTTTACTCTTACCTCATACGCAGATGTACCGTTTTTAGTTACAACTACAAGAAGAAAAGAACATAGTTAGCTATCTTGGTTCCTCAATATTAAATAGATGGAAGTGTAATCACCTTTCACTGTGGAGTCATTAAGTAAACAAGTCTTACAAATATAAGAGAGAAATGTTTTAGAGGGTGGGCTGTAAACATTTGATGCAATTGATTGTGTTTTAGTAAATGTAAGAAAAGAAAATGAAAATCTCTGCAGTTTGTTTTCATTTTCATACTAACACTTATGTGAGAGATATTACATGCTTGCTTCTATTAGAAACCGCATAAGGGTGAGTCCATGGATCACCACAGATGGTCTATAGGATTACAGCAAGTTTCGACAACGACCAGAGACCTCAATTTAAAAACATAACATAGATTGTGCCAAAGCATTAGAAAAATTAAATCCGTGATCCAAGTATGCATGTTACTTGTTAAACCTTTATAAAATCTGTTACTTATTCAAAACTGGCACATAGAAGGTTTACAAGATAAGCATACCTTCGAGTTCCACAGCCACATCTGCCGTGTAATCTCTATCCTTTATCTGCAGGCTACCAGGGCTGTTCTTAACATAAAACGTGTAGTAAAAATTTATTCCAAGAAAGTCGATTGAGCCCATAACCAGATCTGTTTCCCATTTGGTGAAAACTGGAAGCCTTGATCCAGCATTCTTTTTCAAGATTTCAGGGTAGTCTCCAAAAATTAAAGGGTTCAGAAACCTACAATCACAAATTAAAGCATAGATAAAAACCATTTATAGTAATTAATGTATAAAGAAAAGAGTTGGCACATCAGTAAAGTTGTTGTCTTGTAATCTAGAGTTTAGCAATTCAAATCCTAAAAAACAGCCTCCGAGTTAGTGGGGTAAGGTCTATGTATATTTATCCTTTCTAAACCCCGTCAGATGGGAATCTCGTGCACTAGGCCACCCACTTTTTAATGTATAAAAAACGTTTGTAAATGTTTGAAGGAAAATAGTGTTGGATGATTATGCCTATATCCTTAACAGGGATAGTGACCACATAATATAGATATTGTAGACAAATACTGCTACCAAACTGTTACTTACCACCCAATATAGAAGTCTTGGGCCCTCTGAGCGGCACTTATATCTTCACTAGTATTTGTTTGAGGAACAAAGCCAAAAGTAAGGAGGTTAAACCCAATAGCTCCATGCTGCTTGCCCTGCATGTAAGGAGGTTATTTTCAGGAAAAGTTATAACTTCCATCATCAAAATGATATCAAACTACCATACATAATATCAAGTGGATCATCCAATATGTATGACAAAGAAGAGTGGGGCATGTGCATGTGCCATATATTCGTTTACCTGATACTTCTTTCGGTACAATCTCGCAACCGATGCATGTGCAAACAACATGTGATGTGCTACCAAATATGGCTCAGTTGAGGAGTTGCCGTTGGAGCAGTTAGAAAAATAAGAATGAGAACACCGCTGAGGTGGAAGGAATCCTGCATCATAACCCCCAATTGCAAACATATTTCCCTCATTCACCGTGGTCCAGTATTTAACTCTATCACCAAACTCTCTGAAGCACACATCCGCATGTTTTGCTTATTTCATGTTTTCAATTGAAATTTTATCAGACAATTGGGCTACTCAGTCCAAACAGATGAATGTCCATGCTATCACTAGGTTGTTATTCAGAAGAGCATAGCTAAACATTGGCTCTAGCTATATTTTTTAGGCAATTGATGTACCTTTGATCATAGTTTTCTGCAATTTAGTTAAAGGGAATGAGCATGATCATTATTTTTCTGCTTTTGCTAAGGAAGACAAGAAGTTACGAGACTTGGCAATATTAAATACTGTATATTAAAGTCTTGGACGATACTTTTGAAATGCTTATAAAGCTAAATTATTGGGAAGAGATGGAATAAGTTAAGTCTTACTTGACAATTTCATATGCATCCTCCACTGTGTACCGTTCCCACTTTGTGTGTGAACCTTTCCATAAATTTGGATAGGAAGGCGCCTCTAGAGGAAATGATTGCTCGTCTATGATGTGCCAATGCAGAACATTCTAGCAAACGTAATTTTTTATATCAGCAGTGCATGAAACAAAATAGCAATGGGTGCTACTTAGCAGACACCTTTGTTCTCCAATTTTCACAAGCAGCCAGGAGGGAAGAAAAAGAAACGCATGTCATTTATCTGACAAGCTTAGCGTAGGACATAGCTTCTACTATCTGCTTAATTACGTCAATTGGTAAATAGTGCGTTGATGTATCTGCAAAATTAACAAAAACCCAAGAAATAAATCATGGGATATAAACTTCTCCTAGACTTAAATGAGAAGCAAGAGATGCAGATTTAGCAGCCCGCCAATTCTTGGTCAAGCCATACTTACTCCTAATTACCTTATGCCATAGAGAGTAGGACTCTAAAGGAAAACGCCATCCCATGACTCGCACACTTTTTGGTATGATCATTTTAAACGAGAAGATTGGTTTCAGATTGCAGTAGAATGGCAAATTAATCTTAGAAGTTAAATAACCTGTTAAGTTGAATTAAATAGTTGTTAATATCAAGCTTGGAACACGGTTTCTAGAAGTTCGCTATGAACTTGGTGTTGTTTTCATAATGGGTAAAAGTCACAAGTTATCAAAATATATCTAGCGTATACAACTCCTAAAATTTAGAAACAAAACCAATTCATCAAAGCATCACATGTTTAAGCTACAAGCAAGAGCAAAGCATCACATGTAAGTCGCCATGGTTAGGCCTACAATACTTTAAGGTGATTTGTTTCCACTGGTTAAGATACTATGATAACAATTTTGTTGCTTTACTTGTGTATCTAGCATACACAACTCCTAAAATTTAGAAACAACCAATTCATCAAAGCATCGCATGTTTAAGCTACAAGCAGGAGTAATCTGCTTTCTATTCGCCAATTCCCTATCTCATATGACAATATCTCCTACGGAACACATGTAAGCCGCCATGGCAAGACCTACAATACACTGAAGTTAAATAGAAAGCATTTAATGAAAACATAAATATCCACCAAACACTTATCTAGATTTATTTCTAATAGTGACACTCTTCATAAGACATGTTCGATCATATTTTCAAAAGGACATTATTGATCTTTCGTGCATTCCCTTTATTTCTAATTTCTTCAAAATCACTGAGCATCTAAGTGACAGATATTACAGGTTTCAATATTTTAGATGATCTCATTCAAATCTAGATACTCATTCTCCATTTCACAACAACGAAGTAGTGACATGACAAGAAACACTGCCGATTTAAATAGATTATCCATGAATGACATATCACTTCCATAAGGACTTTTTATTCTCTGTCAAATTTTATCAACTCCCTCCAAGTGCAACCCAATAAAAGGAAATACTTGAGTCTGAAGACCAATTACCACTATAACAGCTATTTCACTAACAATTTAGAGAAAAGCAGCTTAAATAAGTACTTTTTAAGTAAAGATTATTAAACAGGCTCTACTTTCTTAAGAGCAGCCTAAAATAAGTTTTCAATTATGCAACAGTTAGTAATGAATGCAACTGGAATCATTTGGGAGAAAAACTGGGACAGCGAATGCAGAACAGAATTGACCACAAAGCAAGCTAAAAATCATAACTACACTCACAGTAAGTCAGTGTATTCAATTAAGATCATATTCATCACTTATAAAATTAATAGTTTCAACCATATTTCGTGTCAAACATCAAATTTCAGCACTATCACAATTAAATATATATATATATATAGAGAGAGAGAGAGAGAGAGGGAGAGTGGACATTGGACTCCTCAATAAGGATCTCTTTTACCTGAGGTATTTGAAAAAACAAAGCATCCATCAACTGTGGGTTTGATAAAAATAAAGCAATATGCAAGTTAGTAGTATAAGAAACATGATTTATCCAAACATGATCAATCAACTAACTTATCCCTTGATACAAAAAGACTAACATTGCAAAAACACATTAGCTAGATGACCTCTGAATCAAGAAAAAGTGGATGGAAAATTGAAAACAACAAACGCAAACTCTGAGCAATCTAGAAGATTCCACAGCTAAGGCTTACACTTGAGGGGGAAAAAACACAAAATTATAATTTTAAAAGTACTTGGATACAACTTATATTATAATTATAATTGTGATTGCATTTACTATTTTTAACAGAAAACAGCTGAATACATTCAGAAAAATAAATAAAATTATGTTGCTGAGGTGCTAGTTTTGTGTTATGATTTATATCTGTTTTATTTAAGTGAATTTGAAATTTTTACATTAGTTGGTGGCTTGGCTCATGGTACATTTAAATCTGTCCATATTTTTAATTCCTTCCATTCCTTGATGTTACTGCAGAGGTGAAAGATGCTCTCACTTCCTTGAATGCCCAAAAGTCTATTACTAAGGTAACGATCTTAATTCATACTATATTTAGTTCGTTTAGATTGGTTTATAATAAAAATGTTTCTTTTAATAGAGTTTTTTTGGTAAAGCATTTTTATAATAAAACAAATAAAAATGTACTTTAAGTTGGATCTTAACTTTCTTAAAATTATAAAAGTACTTTTTTTATTATAAAGTGTGATAATAATCTTTGCATCCAGAAAATAATGGACCCAATTTTGACAACGACAAACGCAAACTCGCGGGAATCTAGAACACCATAAACCAAAATCTAAAATCAAAAGAAAACAAAGAATCCCCCGAGTGACGATAACAATGGCATTAGCATTCCTTAACCCGAAGCAAAACGACGTCGCGTGAGCTGAGTTGGAGACGCAATGACGTCGCGGAGCTCCCAGGATTCGTCGTCAAGCTCCCAGGATTTTGTCGTCGCGGAGCTCCCAAGTTTCATCCTCGTCATCGATCGAGAGAGAAAGTAGAAGGTTTGAGAGAGAGAGAGAGAGAATGAGTGAAAGAGAGAAAGACTGCGTGGCTGTGGGTGTCCCACTCCCAATTCTCTTTTCTTATTTTTTTTTTAATTTTCTCTTTTGTATTATGTAAATTACGAACCGCCGCTACTTTTGCCAAAACCGCCGCAAAGGGTTAACCTTTCACGGCTGTTCCAATAAACCGCGATGATATGCTTTTGGTTATTAGAATGGCGGCGGTTATCACAAACAGCCGCTAAATGACCGGGCCTAAATTCCAATGTTCTAGTAGTGAACGTCTTCTATAATAATGCTTATTAGTTTTACTATGTATGTAGAGAGAAGCTTGAGAGCAGTTGAACAGATAATGGTAATTGATTGTATGAATCAAATTGGAATTTGAATATTGTTTAGGATTTATATAAAGCTCCCTTTATATGCATATTCATATATTTTGATGCGACAATTTTTTTTCTCGTTAGCAACCTGTTCTTCAATTCCCTAACTAAATGGGAATTGACAAGGAGTGGAAAGAAGAAACAACTATCAAACATAGAATCTAGCGAAATCCATATCCATTCATCTTTTGTGATTATATAAGCTATAAGTAATGCAAGATGTGATGTTTTTTATTCTTGTTTTAGCCATATCCATTCTCGTTTTTTATTTTTGTTCAGCCAATTACGGGGGATATCTTACACTAGACAAATTCTTTTAGGCTAACAATTGTGTAAGGTAATGACATCAGGGTTATATCGATATTTTCAACTTTGAATTATTGCTTATTTCATGTTTTCAATTGACATTTTATCAGACAATTGGGCAACTTAGTCGAAACAGATGAATGTTCATGCTATAACAAGGTTGTTATTCATTAAACTTCTATTAACTTGTGAAGTAGAAGAACATAGCTAAATACTGGCTCTAGTTATATTTTTTAGGCAACTGCTGTACCTTTGGTCATAGTTTTCTGCAATTTAGTTATAGGGAATGAGCATGATCATTATTTTTCTGCCTTTGCTAAAAAAGACAAGTTATGAAACTTAGCAATATTAGATACTGTATATCAACTTCATTTAACTTTTATAAGACATTCATTTAAATTTAGTAGGTTTCTTGAGTCTTGTTGAGGTCATGAGGGGCTATAGTGTTGGTGCACTATCAGGGGAGATGTTGTCGGTGCTGTCAGAAGCTGGCTCAGTTGAGGATAATGTTATGTGTTCAGTGGGAGGTGAGAATGGTGAGGGGGAGAGAAAATTAGGTACTATGACATCAGCTTTGACGGAGACTACTATGATAATATTATATGACGGAGAGTGTGCAGCAGAGCTCTGATGCCATAAAGAGAAAGCAAAGGAAAAGAAGACATTGCTCTAAACTTTTGATAAAGCAGCAAATGTTTATCTCGATTTCATTAATTAGAAAAAGGGGTATTTATACAATGAATGTGAGAGTAGTATAGGCTCCATGTACTCACATGCAGAGGAGTAACACTCTCCTAACTGACTAACAACCATAACGCCCTCTAACCTCTAACTAACCACTCTCTTTAGAAGCTCACTCAGCCTCCTATGTTAATAATTTATACTTTTGCAAATTTCACAATCATTTTAAACGTTGGTCTATACAAGACCATGAATTTATAACCATCTTCCTCTTGCATACTAAGGTCGATTAGCGTGAAGGATATACTAAGGTCGATGAGCGTGAAGGATATGACATGTCTATAAATAGACTTAAATAATTAATTAGTTATTTTTAGTATGTGCAAGTGAGACAAAATGATAATTTGAATTGTAAATTTGGAATTTTTAATTAATGGGTCGGACGGGTATTATTTTTAGCATTTGGTCATTTTTTTAATATAATAATAATAATGATAATATTATTATTATTATTATTATTATTATTATTATTATTATTATTATTATTATTAATACATAAAGCCCCATTGACAACAAATCTAATTTGAAATCTCATCATAAGTCAATTTTTCAAAACTATTTTTTGTATAATCAATAAAAAGAAATTCATACTTGCATAAACAAAATAAAAATAGTTAAAAAAATTATATAAATATAAACAATCAAATATCTTAAAAAAATTTGTAATATGCTTCAAATTTTTTTCATTTATTTAAGATTTAAAAACCGTTAAATACTATATAATCAATTATATGTGTATAATTATATATTTATAAGTGTGTATACATATATATCATAAATTAAATTATTATGAAATTTTTATTTAAAAAATATTTACTCAGTTCATTGAATTATGTGTTGTTAAATTCACACAAGTAATTTACTGTCACACTAATTGCACTTACTCTACACATAATCATTATTAATTTAAGTACAATTACAAAGCCCAATGACGACAACAATTTCTAATTTAAAATCTCATCCTAGGTCAATTTTTATAGAACTATTATTTTTTTGTATAATCAATAGAATGAAATCAATACTTGCATAAACAAAATAAAAGTTCTATAAGTTAAAAAAAAAAATTATATAAATGAAACCAACCAAATATCTTAGAATTTTTCGTAATATATGTTTCCAATTTTTGCATTTATTTAATACTTACAAAACATTAAATACTATATATATATTATTAATTATATTATTAATAATTGTTAATTGAAAAAATATTTACGTATACGTGAATACTATACGTAGTTCATCTAGTTATGTGCTGTCAAATTCAAACAAGTAATTTGCTATCGCACTACTTGCACTTACTCTATGATGGAAAAACTTCTTGGTCCTAAAATATCATTTCTTAGTGCTATTAGAGGACTAATGTATCTTGCAAACAATACATGATCATATCTATCTTTTTCAGTAAGCTTCTTAGCAAGATTTAGTTATTGTCCAATAAGAAAACACTTGAATGGTGTTAAGCATGTCTTGCGTTACCTACAAGGATCTATTGATAGATATTTGTCTTATTCAAAGGAATCTAGTCCCCTAACTAATTAGATATGCATATGCAGGTTTTTTATGTGACCCACATAAAAATATATCCCAAACAAGTTATTTACTCACAAGTGGAGGTATAACTATATCATGCGCTCAACAAAACAAACTATAGTTGCCACTTCATCAAATCATGAAGAGATAATGCACTTGGCTTATATCAATCACCCATCACATTGTGGCTTGACCTTAGAAAAGAACATGCCAACAATTATGTTTGAAGATAATGCTACCTCCATAAGTCAGCTGAAAGAAGGATATATTAAAGGAGATAGAACAAATCATATTTCACCAACGTGGTTTTACACACATGATCACCTTCAACAAAATGGTGATATATATAGATGTTCAACAAATTCATTCGTGTGATAATTTAGCAGATTTATTCACTAAAGCTTTGTCTATTTCAACATTTAAAAAGTTGTTCAAAACCTGAAATTATGATACTAAGGGGGAGAGATACTCTTTTCTCCTCTTGGATTTTTCCTTAATAAGGATTTTAACGAGGCAATTCACACTATAAGGATATTATACTTTTTCCCTTCACTAAGAGCTTTTTCCAATGATTTTTTTTTCTCAAAATGAGACATATCTCTAATGGACATCCAAGAATGAGTGTTATAAAAATATTATGGCAGTTTCTCAAATGTCCTATGGCGTAAATACATTCTCCTACTAAAATTTTCTATTTTTGATAATTTTAGATCTAGATTCATTTAATTTTATCATCATTCATGATATAATATGACATATTGATGTGTTAAATGATCTAATGTGATAAATTGATATTTTTCAATATAATATTTGTAAAGAGGTTTGTAATGATCCGTAAAACTCTAATGAAAAATTTAACTAGTGAGAAATTTGTCAAAATCATATAAATCGTGATATAATGAAAACAATTGAATGAATTTAGTTCTAAAAATTGTCAAAAATAAAAGATTTTAGTATAAGATTGTATTTACCGCATAGGGTAGTATGAAACCACTAAATATTATTAGGTGGATGTCATTAATTGGTTGGTAATATACTTTGCTAATATTTGAATTTAATGTTCAACTTTATCTCCTATTTTCACTGGCTTTCTCAAAATTAAAAATAAAACTAAAAATTAGAAAGACAAATCAAGAACTCAAAAAATTTCATTTTCTCGAGTCAACTCAAAGTCTTCCTAATTAATACGCTATTGGGCATTCTTGCACAAGTCAAGTCACACATAGGCTACAATGGGCACAATTTTCTTTCTTGCATAAGTCAAGTCACACCAAAGCCTACGTTGGGCACAATTTTCTTTCTTACCTATTTCACATAAATAAAAGCTGATTAATTTTAAATTATGTTTTGTAATGATTGTATTTAAATAGTTCAATAAAATTAAGAGTTTTATCATAAATTTATAACGAAACGAATTTCACTTAAAAGCAAGCACAAACAAATTAAGATTCTTTTGTGGGAAAAGCGGTGAAAAAGGGAAACTTACCATCAGTAAAATTGAGTGTAATTAAATAGAAACCGAAAGAGCAAAGGCATTATGCAATTTCTTATGTGATTTTTCCTTATCATGAAATTTATCACATTAAATGATAACGTTATTTACAACCATGAAAGGAATTCATGATAACATTAAGAAGGAAACAAAGACCGGTGGGACAGTAATGAAAAATACACACACATATATGCTTCCCTTCATCCAAATGAATTAATTAAAAAGAAAAAAAAGTGTGGATATTTACATAAATCAATCTTGGTTTTGGAACAAGTCAAACTCAGGGGTTGGTTCTTTCGGTGCATTTATGAAATGAGAGGACATTTTGTCATTGCTCGAACGCCTATCCCAAAAGAAAAGGAAATAAATAAATAAACAAATTTAGATAGATGGCAGCTGGTATTATTGAGACGATGGAGAGAGAACAAATCGGTGTCATATTTTTCTCTATTAATATTTAGAAACAAGATGTAATTAGATTTAAATCGGCGCATTGCAAATAAAATTATTGAAACGAAATTTTCATTGAAAATTTTATATTCTTATAAGGGCTTTGCAGTTCAATAGGGCGAAGCCAGTAAAGTCCCTGGATGTGATAATAGAAAGTATAATAATAATTCATAATGCAATAAAATGTAAAAAAACAAAAAGGATAAAAATTACATGACATTCTACAAATATATAGAATGAATTTTGTGTAATTGATGATAACATAATAAGAGATTGTTTTGGGAAGGTTACTTAAGTCTTTATTGTGTGTGTATTAATGTCGGGAGAAGTTACAAAGTGGAAGAGGAGAAGCGTGTGAAAGGAAAAGAGGACAAGGGTTCATACATTAGAGAGGGATAACTTTACAAATTGGCCGAGGTGACAATGAACTAAAGCTTTGTATTAAAATTTATATATTATAAATAAATTTTGTTTGTCATGGCAGAAGAGTTTTATTTTCTTACGTGGTTTTTCCTTGTAAATGAAATTTATCAAATTAAATATTTTGTGTGTTTTTTTTATTTTTTCAACTTCATTTTAATTTGCAAAATATTATATTTATAACTCTATCCTTGAAGTATTATATTTGCAAAACATTATATTTATGTAATTTTTTGGGTGCCTTAATCTAATTTGAGAGGAGTACTTTTCTTTATTCTTAAGTTTTGTCCCAATAATTTTTTTCATAAATTTTTTTAATTAGCCTTCTCTCAAATTAGGCCGTATTGTAGCGATAGTTGTGTGAATGTGTTTTTTTTTCCTTGCCTTCCTTGGAATCAGGTCATTCTTTCAATGAAATTCATTAATTCATTTTAAAAAATAATTATTCATCTAAAGAAATATTTATAGCTCTATTACCTAACAAATAGAGCATTTTATAAACACAAAAAAACATCGATCATACGCTAGTTTGTTACTTTATTTCTATGCATTACTGGTCGGTCAATCAAATTTTGTAGTGGATCGCCTATTATAATAATTCCTCTGTTTCACAATGTTAGTACATAATTTAGATATATTAAATTATGAATGAACTTAAAAATGTGAAATGAACTAATCTTATAGAAGAATGGAGTAATTAGTTAAATAGTTAACTATCTACAGTAATTTGATAACAACTCAAATTTCTATTAGTTGAATTCTTTATTCTTTTATATATATATCACAATGTAAAATTTTGTGATTTGAAAGAGAGAAAAAGTTATAAATGATTGATATGTTTATCATATATTGTGGTTTCTACTAAATATCAATGTATGGTGTTTAGAGTGTTTAGATATTTTGGTGTAAAATTAGAATTATTGATTTATTATTACCTTTTATCAAAATGCCCTATTATTATTGGTATCATTTATCATTGACTTCTTCTATTTAGAAATATCTGAGAAGATGAGTCAGGCCCTGCTGCGAAACTTCTCTTTTTCACAAGAAAATTCAAAGTCTTTTTCAAAGTCTTCCCAAGAAGTAGTTATTTACACAACCTTGGAAGGTAGGGAAAGGAGTTGAAAGAGAGAGAGAGGAAGATGAGGATGTCTTTGGTTGTAAGTGGGCTTTTGTATGTTGTTGCAGTGCTGCAAATGAAAGCATGTAATGGGTGCATAGAGACAGAGAGAATAGGCTTGCTTCAGATCAAAGCCTATTTCGTAGCTCTGGCTGGGGAGCGTGCAGAGGAGAGACTACGATCATGGGTTGAAGATAGAGGCAGCAATTGTTGCGCTTGGGACGAAGAAGTCATCGGATGTTCAACAACAGGGCACGTGAGAGAGCTAGACTTCGTGTTGTTAACATCAGGGTTTGAGAAACAAGATTTGATGTTCAACGTTTCTTTGCTTCGTCCATTTGAAGAGCTGGTCTACCTCGACTTGTCTCGGAACAATTTTGAGAGTTGGATTAACGATGAAGGTATGTCTTTTATATTCATTATAGGATGAAAAGTGAGTAACCACAGTATCCATACACTAAATGTAACATTCTAATTTTTGTATAACTATACCTAAGTCGTATTATTATAAACATCTCTATCACATCGGTTCAAAAAATCATAATGCAAGCATCTCGATTGGGAGACTAGTTCTTGCCTTTTCCTCTAATGTCACTCCTATTCATAATACAAGCATCTCCACTCTACCTCTAATAGGCCACTCCTATTTTGTGACATTATTTTAATATTCTTAAATTGTCCTTAATTAAAAGTTGATTCACTCTTTAGTCTATTGTCATTCCCATATTTTAATTTTATACTAATTATAATATTTACTATTTATACTTAACAAATTTTAAATAAAATGAAACTATTAAATGCATAATTTTTTTTCAATATTTTTGGGTTTAAAGTTGAATCAATTTTTTTATGGAATCTAAATTTGATAAATATTAAGAAAAAAAAACTTTTTTACGTTGTTTCAATCCAATAAGTTAGGAAGAGTGAAAAAACGATATGAAGCTTGACTTAGCTTTTGATTTTGAAAGACTTGACTTTGACTTAGTTAATTAGAAGACATTCAAATAATCTCATTTAAATAATGTCTTAAAGAATTAATAGTAAACGTACGCACATCCGCTTGTATAAAATTAATAAAAATGCTACATGTACACCCATTTTCATACACTCATACATACACTATTAATAATGCACAAACTTTATTCTCACGAGTGCACAAACATTACAAACTTATAAATGATACTCTCAATTATACTTAATTAAGTGCACAAACATTACATGAGTTAAAACACAAACTTTATGTATATAAGTACAAGATGTATGTATGGTGTATAGTTTTTGGTGTACGTGTAGCACAACTCTAAAATTAATTATAACTTATATAGAGTTAGATATTATATCTACAAATTACTGCACTCACTCACTCGTCTATTTTATGAAAAAGCAAGTTAGTAATTATATAAATTTTAGACATCAATACGACTATTTTTATTTATTAAATAATTTATTTTTAGGATTGTTGTTATGATTTATTCTCTTATTTATTCTTTTCTCTTTTCTATTTAATTTTTTTTCCTATTTCCTATCTTCTCTCTCCCCTTTCTTTTCTTTTTTTCTCTCTCTGTACGTCCTCTCCTCTCCCTTTTTCTTCTCTCTCATCTTTTCTCTTCCATATCCCCATACCTTACATAAGTTATAAAAAAAACCCATACTTAAGAAAATAGCAATTTTTTAAACTTGTAATTTTTTTATGAATTATTATTATCATCATTAATTACTAAAATGTTTTTTTTTTAAAAAAATACAAATGTTAGCAAAAAATTGATTGTTTCACAGATATTTTAAGTGAGTTAAATAGAATAGGAGGTGGAAAGAGGAGAGAGAATTATAGAAGCACTCCTAAGCCAAGTGCTCATGGCCATCACAAAGCCGACACTAAGCGCGCGCGCGCGCGCACACACACACATATATATATATATATACATACACTCTTAAAGTATTTTTTTGGTTATGTGTTGTCATGTGTGATCTTTGAGCACCAATTAATGCCACGTGACAATATATATATGATAAGAAATTAACTTGAGAAGATATTTTTTCATATATCTTCTATTCATGAGTACAAAGCTTTTTTGCTTTGCTTGTGCCTCCAACTGAAACTTGAAAATGTGACATCAATGCTCCCCTAAAGAATGGGAGATCTTTGTTGTGTTCTCTGATTCCCTGTATTATTTTGCTTCTGTTTTTATCTTTTTCAATTTTGTTAGTCCCTCATTCTTGGATTGAATTTTTTTTGCTTTAACAACAACATAATCTATCACTGATCCGGAGAGCACCGATTTACTTACATCCCAGTGGAAATCCATTTTTCAATGAATTGAATTATATTTCATGCAGTATTAAAAAAAATAACTTTGAGCACTATTTGCTTCAAATTATATCTAATTATTTTAAAATTTATATATATCTTTTAATTGAAAAATACTTTTTCTTAAAAATAACCCAAAAAGGATCCGTAATGCATGATATTTTAGTTTATATTATTAAAATAATATACATTGGTCTTCAGCAAAGTCACTGTAGTACACATTACATATTATAAATAAGAACTTTTTCTTTAGTTTTTTTTATGTTTGTCTTTGCCCATATAATACTTACTTCATTGCATTAGTTAGTTATTTCTCGTAAATTATGCAAAAATAAAATTTATATATACTTTTTAATTTAGTAAAACAAGTAGTATATTAAAAGAAACAGGTCATGATGCACGTATATTCTAAACTTCACGTTGCTTTACTTGTTTTGAAGAATTTCCAAGACTGAAGAAATTGGAGGCCTTAGATCTTTCATACAATAGTCTGACAAGCAGCATCCTTCCAAGTTTGAATGGATTAACATCGCTAAGGACTTTGTACCTCTATAGGAATTCAATGAATGGTTCTGCTCAAGGTATGTGTGTTGCCCTTTTCTTTTGTGATAACAAACACATAAACCCACAACTTGCTTTATGCAACAGATTTTGGCTTGGTGGGTTATTGCTATAAAAAAAATAAAACATAACTCAATTTGTTTTATTTGATAAATAAAAAGTAGAATTAATTTTTTTTATGGTTTTAGAAAAGAAAAAAATGTTTTTTTACACTACATTTCAGTTACCACATTAAATGCACATTTTCTTTTTATTCTTTCACACTCTCCCTCAATCTCACACGTTATTCTTCTACTATTCTTTTTATCACCTTTGTTCTCCTCTCACAAACTTTGGTTTTCTTAATTTTTTTAGTTTTTTAATTTGTTTTTCTTTATTTATCATATACACTATATATTTTGATATAATTTTTCTTCTTCTTCTTCTTCTTTTCCTTCTTTACAAGACATTATGGATCTTAAAGATTTCATTTTCGTATATGTTTGTGCAGTTTTTTAGTTTTTATGATTGTTAAAAAGTTTGTACATGTGTGTAGAAAAGTTTGTGCATTATTATTGAAAAGTTTATGCACATGAGTACCAAAATTTTCTTCTTTGTATTCATTTTTAATTTTCGTTTCTGTCATATTTTTTGTTTCTGCTTGTTCAAAAGCTTGTGCATGTATTTTACAAATTTTATGCATTTTTGTTCAAAAAAATTTGTGCACTTGAGTACCTATTAGCAATTACATGATATTAGAACACTCACAAAATGATGACATAATTACTATGTATATAGGACTCGCCATATGCCGTAATAATAAACTCAGAAGTCCATGACTAGGGCATCCTTTGTAACTCACAACACAACTCTTAACGGGACGAGTTATGGAGTGGTCATGTGTACTGGTGAGTACAGAGGAGACCAAGACACACATTTAAATAGTCAGAAACCCTAGTACTTTGCCATCATGGGCCTATAGGTTAAGGTCTACACCATTATCCACATTAATCAACTCATAATTATTAAAATTGGCTTGGTGATCGACCTGGTTGCCTTATTAGGTTAGTGGATTACTTGCTGAACTAACTTTTAGTTAATAAATATAAAAAATATAATTTAATTTAGTTTTTCTGGTTGTTAAAAAGTTTGTGCATATGTGTAAAAAAGTTTGTGCATTATTGTTCAAAAGTTAGTGCACATGAGCACCAAAGTTTTTTCCTTTGTATTCGTTTTCGTTTTCATTTCCATCACTTTTTTGTTTATGGTTGTTCGAAAGATTGTATATGTGTGTAGAAAAGTTTGTGCAATTGAGTACCAAAATTTTCTTTTTTTTCATTTTCATCTTATTATTTGTTTTTACTTGTTAAAAAGTTTGTGCATGTCAGTTCAAAAGTTTGTGCATCTGTTTTAAAATGTTTCAAGGTTGCAAGTGAATCCATATGCGTAGAATATGAGTGGGGAGTAAGAGAGAGCGCGACAGTTATGTTTTCCTATTTAATGCGCCGCAGATCTGATCTAATTTGCTTCTGTATATGAATAATGTTAGTGCATGTGAGTAGAAAAAGTTTCTGCACATGTGTGGATTCGATGCTACTAATTTTTGTATACATACGCTATACGGTGATTGTACGATGGCAACAAAACTAATGTACACCTAGCATTACTATTTTAAAATTCATGGGTGCTTTTAGTTACTTTTATGAGTAATTTTTTAGAACTGACATATGTTCTCTAAATGTTTAAATATTAATATAATATAAATTTTAATTGTCATTAAAATTTTATATATAACGTTAAATTATATTTATTATAATAATTTTACTTATTAAAAGTGACTTTAAAATATATTTTAAAAGATATTTACCAAATATAAAAAATTCTGTTTGTTTTTAGATTGAGTTTAATCCGTTTGAGTTATATGGGTTTAGATGGATTTGGGCAAAAAAGAATCACATACACTCAAATTACAATGTGAAGACTATTTGTTTCAAGCTCAAGCATATTTTTTGTTCCAAATTTGTGCAAAAGAAAAAATTCTATATGATGTCTACATTAGATAGAGCAGCACTGGCATGACATATTATTTGAAGGCAAACTATTAATCTCCATGACTATGCTGCATGTTTATGTAACCTTGACATAATAATTATGGCAGGATTATGTGCTATGAAGAGCCTTGAAGAGCTGGATGTTAGTAGCAACATGTTTACCGGTCAAGTCCCTGAATGCCTTGGCATCTTAACAAATCTCAGTTTCCTTGATCTCTCAAACAATCTATTTACTGGTAACTTTCCATCATTTACCAGCAATCTCACATCTCTCATATCCTTGTATCTCGATGGAAACTACTTTCAAGGATCATTTTCGCTGAACACTCTAGCTAACCATTCCAAGCTTGAATATCTATACATTTCATCACAAAGTCCTGGGGCACAAGTTGAAACTGAAAATACACCATGGTTTCCTACATTTCAGTTGAAATACCTTGTTATTCAAAGTTGCAACCTAAATAAGGATCAAGGAAGTGTCATTCCCAGTTTTCTTCAAAACCACCATGATTTGCGATTTATTGACCTCTCCCACAACAAGTTGGTCGGGGAATTTCCAAATTGGCTGATACACAATAACTCAGGAATAAATGGTTTACTTTTGAGGAATAACTCATTTGTGGGAAACCCATCATGCAGAATACAACAGTCCTGGATATATCAAACAACAATCTCAGTGGCTTGCTCCCAAAAGATATTGGTATTTTCCTTCCTAGGATCGAATATTTGAACCTATCAATGAACAACTATGAAGGAAACATTCCTGCATCCATTGGGGAGATGGAAGCACTTGCTACCTTGGATTTGTCTCACAACCACTTCTCAGGTGAGTTACATGAACATTTGACCATAAATTGGAAAGACATAAGAGTCTTGAAGCTTTCCAACAACCTTCTCCAAGGGAATATTCCTGCATTTTCAAATTGCAATTATTTGCTGGCATTATACCTCAACAATAACAAATTTAATGGGACCCTCCAAGAGGTATTACCAAACAGTCCAGAAATGATGGTGTTAGACATATCCAATAATTTTGTCTCTGGTGCAATTCCTAGTTCAATTGGACAATTTCCTTCCATGAAGATCATTCTTATGGCAGAAAATCAATTAGAAAGCGAGATTCCTTCTGGGTTTTCCAACATGACGCAACTTGAAATGTTGGATTTATCTCAAAATAAATTATTTGGTCCAATCTCAAATTTTAACATATCATCCCTAAGGTTCTTATACTTGCAAAAGAACACTCTCTCAGGTTCTATATCATTCAGATTATCCAAAAGCTCAAAGCTAATAGCACTAGATTTGAGTGACAACAAACTTTCTGGATATATTCCTTATTGGATGGATAAGCTGTCACAATTACGAGTTCTTTTACTAGGGGGGAACCATTTTGAAGGTCAGATTCCAATTCAATTGTGTAAATTAAAAAATGTCACCATCATGGACCTCTCCCGCAATGAGATCAATGGTTCAATACCCTCTTGCTTCAAAAACTTGTCATTTGGAATGTTAGAAGATGATGATCATTTTTCTACTTCTGAAATCTCAGAATTTATCAATGGAAGTCGTCCTTATGAAAATCAAAATGTTATGGATAAGGTACTTGCAGAAGTGGAATTTAGAACAAAGAGCAATTATTACTCTTACAAAGGTAATATCCTAGAGAACATGACAGGATTGGATTTATCATGCAATAAGCTAACCGGTAGCATTCCTTCTCAAATTGGAAACCTGCAACGAATTCGAGCCTTGAACCTATCCCATAATTACTTGTCAAGTTCCATTCCAAAAACCTTTTTCAATCTCAGCCAGATAGAGAGCCTGGACTTGTCCTATAACAACTTGAGTGGTGAAATACCTTATGAATTGACCCACTTGAACTTTCTGTCAATCTTTAATGTTTCCTACAACAACCTTTCTGGGATTCCACCAAGTACAGGACAATTTGCAGACTTTGATGAGGATAACTACAAAGGTAATCCTGGTCTATGTGGACCACTACTCAATCGCAAGTGTGGAAGTGTTGCTGCATTACCTCCCTTAGAGTCCACCAACACAGAAGAAAAGGAAACAACAGTGGACATGGAAGCATTTTGTTGGACTTTCATAGCATCTTACATAACAATATTGTTCGGGTTCATAACGGTGTTGTGGATCAATGCTTATTGGCACATGGCCTTGTTCCATTTCATTGGTAAGATCTTATGTAGAGTTTTCCCATCTTTTCCTCTGTATTGAATAATATCTGCTGCGGTGATTATTGTGTGTGTAAAAAGAAGCTTGAGAACAATTGAATAGATTATGGTAACTGTTTGTCTTAATCGACTTGGAATTTGATTAATGTTTTGGATTTATATTGGGCTCCCTTTATATCAAGTTTCACATATTTTGATGCTACAATTATTTTGTGCTCATTAACTACCTAAATGGGAGAATTGTGAAGGAGTGGAAAGGAGAAATAATTATCAAACATAGAATCTAACGAAAGCCATATCAATTCATCTTTTTTGATTTTGTAAGTTATAAATAATGCACGATGTGATGTGTTTATCATTTTTTTCTTTTTTGGCCAGTTATAAGATGCCTTTATGTGGATACTTTACACTAGCAAAAAAATTTTAGGCTAACAAATATGTAAGGTAATGATGTCAGGGTTATATTGATATTTTGAAAGTTTGGCTAATTTCATGTTTTCAAATGACATTTTTTTTAGATAGTTGGACAACTCAGTCCAAACAACATGAATATCCATGCTATAAGTAAGTTGTTATTCATTAAACTTCTATTAACTTATGAAGCAGAAGAGCGTAGCTAAATATCGTCTTTTGTTATATCTTTCAGACAGCTAATGTACCTTTGAATATAGTTTTATGCAATTTAATTATAGGAAATGAGCATGATCAATATTTTTCTGCTTGTGGTAAGGAAGACAAGGAGTTATGCAGACTTGACAATATTAAATATTGTACATCAACTTCATTTAAATTTTATGAGACATCTTTTTTTGTACAAACTTCATCCTACCAATAATATGAAACGACATGGACACTCAAGTCATACTATGGTAAGAAATATACCAGTGTCATGTTGATTATACTATAATAATTTCTACCAAACATAATTGGCACAGTTAGTAAGGAGCAAACTCGTGTTCAAAAGAACGTAGATTTCATTTTTATTATCGATGTAAAAGTCACTCTGATGGATAATCTGTAAATACTCCTACAAACGCTCAAAGAGTCTAGGAGCATGCCCTCACCTTATGTGCCAATACAAATACTCGAATAATTTTCATTAATTTACGCCACGAATCATCTCACTTTATTCTTTGACATGTTACACAAAGTACCAAATTATGACCGTAGTACAAAATCATGTCACTTATTACGTTAAACGGCGTTATGTAGTAAGGAATTGTTGAGGATCAAAGATGCATTGTTCTTCTCAATTTTCATGGTGACCATTGGGTTCATAGTCCATCCGTTGAGAAAGTTTGAGTACCACACAGCAGAGAGTTTTGGTAGCCTCCTCAAGGTGGGGTCCTTCAAATCTATGTAGTATAGGCCATAACTTGATTCATATCCACCTAGTAACTCGAACACGTCCATAAAGGCCCATACAAAATACCCTCTTATATCCATTCCGCTCCTTTAAATGTAACAAGAATAGCAAGGAAGATAAGCATTGCAAAACAAGAAAGAAAAAGGGAAAAAAAAGGCTTGATTAGCATTATAATAAAACTAATAATATTCAATTGCTCAATTTTTGAAATAGAGAGAAATGAAAAGAATGCTGCAAAATGAAGAACGCGTCATGACACTATACACCCCTTTGTAACTTCCCAACTTGAAAATGAAAATAGAAGTACCTTATCATGCCAAGAACACTCCCAATGTATCCATGTAAGTACTTCACCCTTGACCAATCGTCCAATGACAAATTACGATGTGTTTGTTGACCTGAGAAGTTCAAAGTTTTACGATATCATTAGAGGATAGAAGAAAATTGATTTTGTGTTTGGTTTAAATTCTTCTCAACAGAAAAATTATCTATTTATATATTCACTTCACTTTCTAGGACAATTTTTGGCAAAAGCAATTGAAGAGTTACTTCTATCAAAGTTCCTGGGGAAGCCAAATTCTTCATTTTCTGTTGGGAAGAATTTAAAACAAATGGACCCCTTCATAGAATAAATGTTGATACGAAGGAGGCACAAACATGTTGAAAAAAGATAAAAGTTACTCTATCCTTTTTAAAATACATTGAGTCAAATATAATAAAACAGTCAAATATGCACTTATTTTGTAGGGGAGGCATTATATTGTTTGTGGGGGAGGCAAGAGACAGAGAAGTATACCATTTTCGTGAATGTAAATAGGAAAATTTCCATAAATGTTCTTCAATGAATCAAGCAAACTTTGCAAAGTCCATGGTATAATTGGAATCTAGATCAACCAGTTAGTTAGTGTTAAACATTGATGCCCCATGCTTATAGAAAAAGAACTATACTCTTACCTCATACGCAGATGTACCGTTTTCAGTTACAACTACAAGAAGAAAAGAACATAGTTAGCTATCTTGGTTCCTCAATATTAAATAGATGTAATCACCTTTCTCTGTGGAGTTATTAAGTAAAATAGTCTTTCAAATATAAGAGGGAATATAAATGTTTTAGACGGGGGTGTAAACAGTTGATGCAATTGATTGCGTTTTAGTAAATGTAAGAAAAGCAAATGAAAATCTCTGCAGTTTGTTTTCATTTTCATACTAACACTTATGTGAGAGATATTACATGCTTGCTTCTATTAGAAGCTGCATCAGGGTGAGTCCATGGATCACCACAGATGGTCTATAAGATTACAACAAGTATCAACAATGACCAAAGACCTCAATTTAAAAACATAACATAGATTGTGCCAAAGCATTAGAAAAATTAAATCCGTGATCCAAGTATGCATGTTACTTGTTAAACCTCTATAGAATCTGTTATTTATTCAAAACTGGCACATAGAAGGCTTACAAGATAAACATACCTTCGAGTTCCACAGCCACATCTGCCGTGTAATCTCTATCCTTTATCTGCAGGCTGCCAGGGCTGTTCTTAACATAAAACGAGTAGTAAAAATTTATTCCAAGAAAGTCAATTGACCCCTTAACCAGATCTGTTTCCCATTTGGTGAAAACTGGAAGCCTTGATCCAGCATTCTTTTTCATGATTTCAGGGTAGTCTCCAAAAATAAAAGGGTTCAGAAACCTACAATCACAAATTAAAGCATAGATAAAAACCATTTATAGTAATTAATGTATAAAGAAAAGAGGGATAGGATAGCCTTGGCACATCAGTAAAGCTATTGTCTTGTAATCTAGAGTTTAGCAATTCAAATCCTAAAAAACAGCCTCCGTGTTAGTGGGGTAAGGTCTGTGTATATTTATCCTTTCTAAACCCCGTCTGGTGGGAATCTCGTGCACTAGGCCACCCACTTTTTAATGTATAAAAAACGTTTGTAAATGTTTGAAGAAAAATAGCGTTGGATGCTTATGCCTATACCCTTAACAGGGATAGTGACCACATAATACAGATATTATAGACAAATACTGCTACCAAACTGTTACTTACCACCCAATATAGAAGTCTTGGGCCCTCTGAGCAGCACTTATATCTTCACTAGTATTTGTTTGAGGAACAAAGCCAAAAGTAAGGAGGTTAAACCCAATAGCTCCATGCTGCTTGCCCTGCATGTAAGGAGGTTATTTTCTGGAAAAGTTATAACTTCCATCATCAAAATGATATCAAACTACCATACATAATATCAAGTGGATCATCCAAAATGTATGACAAAGAAGAGTGGCGCATGTGCATGTGCATGTGCCATATATTTGTTTACCTGATACTTCTTTCGGTACAATCTAGCAACCGATGCATGTGCTAACAACATGTGATGTGCTACCAAATATGGCTCAGTTGAGGAGTTGCCGTTGGAGCAGTTAGAAAAATAAGAATGAGAACACCGCTGAGGTGGAAGGAATCCTGCATCATAACCCCCAATTGCAAACACATTTCCCTCATTCACCGTGGTCCAGTATTTAACTCTATCACCAAACTCTCTGAAGCACACATCCGCATATGCTGTGAAGTCTTTTCTGCAATGATGCATGGGCAAATGGGTAATGTTATCTGTACATACCAAATAAGACATTAATTGACATTTGTGGATTGCAATGTTGAAAGCGTGGAATAACATTTTGGCTTCATTGTCAATATAGGTTTATTCTCATTCAACATTGCGTTCTGCATTGAAAGTTTGGAAACCGTACACAATTTTTCGACTAACCCATCCTCCATATTCATCCTCAAGCGCTTGAGGTAGGTCCCAATGAATTAATGTAACGTGTGTTTGGATTCCTACAAGATGAAGAGCGACAAAAAAGATTAAATTACTCCCTGCTTACTACATGGAATTAAGGACTTGTCTTAATTAGTTGTAAGTTAAACTTCAAAAGGTAATTAAATCTAGTTTGCATATGAACCTTGGCTTATCAGTTCATTGATAAGGTTGTTGTAATACTCTAATCCCTTTGGATTGATTGGACCTTTCCCATCTGGTAACAAACGACACAAAAAAATGTTGCAAAGCACAGAGATTATTCAAGCACGGCACCAGAATCAAATCAACTATGCATTAAGTATAGACAGCTTTAGACATTATTTGAAGTGAAGTTTCTCATGTTATCTTCTAAAGTGAGACTTCAGAAGGATCTCTCTCACTTCAGAGGATCTAAATCCTTATTTTTTGACACTTGTCTTGATTATAAACAACTCTCACTTACAAGGATGAACAATGCACAAATTCACCTTATCTTGTGCTGAAAGTTAACTTATATTTAGAAAAAATGAAGGGTGGTAAGGATTGAACTCTAAACTACTTGATCATAGAAGCTTTGAAATCATGTTATGGACCACTTCTCTTAAAACCCTTTTTATTTCGGTAAGTACTTCTCTTAACAGCTTAAGCTGGTAAGTAGCGGCACATGAATGTTTTAATATCTAACAGTAACAATAGGTGATCTCGACCTGGAATAAGTCTTGACCATGATATGGAAAATCTGTAGGCATCTAATCCCATTTTGGCCATGAGTTGGACGTCTTCCTGCAAGAAATGAATATAATAAAAATATGGACAGATCAATATATGGAAGATGATTATCATACTATGTATTTATTTATATATATATACACACACACACACACTGCATCTACTAACCTTATATTTGTGGTATTGATCGCATGCAATGTCTCCATCACCAGTGTACATCTGAGCTGGAAAATTTAATTGGAAATGGGGAATTTCATTATTGTCATGTAAATAAGGATTTTGTAACATGACCCTAGTAATTATTTGTAATTAACAAAATCAACAGCATAAATACAAAGCTAATCACTTGAGTATGTCACCATCAGTATATTTTATGAGCACAAACCCTTGGACTACATGAAACTAATAATAATTGCCTTTTCTTCCCCTCTCTTTTATCATTATTATTCCTATAAAGCGAAATTCTTACTTTTCCTGATTTTCTGGGTGCTTATAGTATACAAATCACAATCTAATGTTTTAGTTACTATTGTTTTCTTATGGATTCACAATCTTAAGTGTCACACTAACAACAAATATGTTTTAACTCTTTCCTCTACTACTTCAAAGTCGATAGGATTGGATAACAATGTATAAAAGCTTTACAACTATATAGTTGTGTTTGGTTGTTGAGATAAGACCGAGACATAAGAACAAAGACATACAAGTCAGTCTTATATTCTATTTGATAACAGTGTACAAAACACACTTATTTGTATCTATATATTGTTTTGTTTAATAGAAACAAGACAAAATACACTCCAAATGACTTAAAATAGTCTTATAGCATTAATTTAATAGAAAAAAATTTAAAAAACACACATTATCCTAGGTTGTGTCCTTGTGACTTGTCCCCGTGTCCCAGCAAAACGGATGTACGGAAAATACACAAATTTTCTGTTTTGAGACACAAATTTTTGTGTCTGTGTCTCAATAAACAAATAAGATTTTTGTTTGTGTCTCAGTATTTCTGCCTTTCTTAGTAAACAAACATTGATTATGTGCACAACAATTAAACTCCGATGTACATGAGTAAAATAGTTAAAAGAGATGGCACCGTTGCCAGCATGAGCGAAGGTATCCCATATGCTTGGCTTCCTTCCATCTTCATCTGCTGCACCTTCAACCTTTCCACATCATCCGAATTTCCAAATACATGGTTTAATACAAAATTCAGCAATAGAACGAGATAACCAGCATAGTAAATACTAAATAGCGATACTCTCATGAACAAAAAATAATGAAAAGAGTACTTATATATGGAAACAGAGAAGGAAGGGGAACCTGATAAGCTGATGTTGATGCACCAAACAAGAAGTGAGGTGGGAACTCATCTCTGCTCAATCCATTAGCTACCAATAAGGATGAAGCTAACAATTCCACCAGAACTAACACCTTCATCCACATCCTTCTTTCTTATGCTCTGTGTTGTGCTTTTGGAATATATATGAAGCATGTATTCATATATAATGCATTAATTCTTAACCGCAAAAGAAGTGCAGGTCAAAAACACAAACAAAACGTCAAAGAAAGAAAGCATATTAAATTTTTTTATTACCTATGTGGACACAGAAGAGAGAGACACGGAAGCCTCTAGTTTTCCGCCAGCCATGACTTATTGTACCTATGTATAGTAGGAGCTTCTTTTTTGTTTTGTGCATACGTGTGATTAGTTACACGTCCAGATTTCATTCCTCAAAAGCTCCAAAAATGACGTGTATAAAAAATGCTTTTGCTGCTTGTTTCCTTGACAAAAGAAACAATAAATTCAGAATATTAACTGTAGTGCTAGAATTTTAGATAGAATTTGTTGGCAAGAATGGTATAGTTTTTAAGTGAGATTTTTGTGAAAGAATATTTAATTGACTTACTTTTTATTCTAGATCTCATTTCAAGGAAAGAAATCCCTTATTCTAAAAATGAAAAGCAGACTTTTTTAGAGGTGTCCTTTTTCCGAATCAATCTCATTGGCCGCCAGATAAGATTTTAATAGGGATTACTTGAAGGAGATTTCATACCTTTATGAAATCTTATTTAATGATAAATAAAGTGTGAATCGACTTGATATCACGTACAAAGCGAATACAAATAATATTGCTCGCGTTTTTAATGAAGCATACTGCCTGACTTTTTTTCACTGTTGTGAAAGATATCAGTGTTTTGCAGAGGCTGTAAATAAATGATAAATATACAGCATATACGGAAAGGAAGCATTTTCTACAATGATCAAAATCAAATGTACATAATTACTACTCTTTATTTCTCCCCCTTTTTATATATCCAAAAGATTAGTACAACAAAACCATTACAAAACCTGCATTACTCCCTCCCTTAATGTCCCACGCTCTACTCCTAAATGCAGTGCAGCTTGCACAATTATTTTTTGAACAAACTAGCCAATTCACCTTTCTCATACATAGAGGTCAATATATCACAACCTCCAACCAGTTCACCATTCACAAAGATCTGAGGGAATGTGGGCCAATTGCTGTAACTTTTCAGTGTCTCCCTCAATCCATAGTTATAATTTTCGTCCAGCACATCTACACTCTCATAATCCACTCCTACATTTTCTAGAATGCCTATCACCCTCTGCGAGAATCCGCATTGCGGCGCGCTTCTAGATCCCTTAATGAAAGCGACTACCTTGTTCTCTTTCACTAACTTGTTGATGAGGTCCTCAAGCGGGACAGTCAGTTGCATGTGGCGACCAGGTGTCAACCGAAGATCGGCCTTCCTCTTAGGCGGCTGCCTGACCCAAGTGGCGTTTCCTGATTCATTACCAGGTGGAACTTTTCCAGTGACTTTTATGTGTTCTTCCATCCAAGACTTCCATGCTTCGGTTAGAGCTGCTCTGTCCGGCTCATCCACAACCCCAGCCTAAATCAGACAATTTCACAATGAAAAATTCACCACCGGGAAGGTAATATCACAAAAGATTTAGAGAATGCTGATCTTGATCAGATTAAAAAAGATGTTTAGGAGAGCACATACAACAACAACCACCAAGTCTTTTTCCACTGTGTGGGATTGGCTAGCTGGATCAGACGACACCATAGTGTCCTATCAAGAACCATGTTTTCATTCATGTGTTTAGGAGAGCATATTATTAATTTTATTTTATTTTGGATAAAAGAAGAATTTCATTAAGAAGAAGAAAAGAGAATCACAAAAGATACGAGGACAAAAGATAAAACCTTTAAAATATTATGAGCTTTATACCAAACAGAGGCCAAATGCCTAATCCTATCCCACAAAACTTGCTTGTTAGAGAATTTGTCAATGAAGGTGTGAGAGTTGCATTCTAACCAAATGCACCAAATATTAGCAAAAACTGCACATTGCCACAAGAATTTGGCTTCCTTTCTTTTCCCAAAACCCACATAGCTTATCGCCAATAATTTATCATAGTTTAGGAGAGCATCTTATTATGATTATATAACCCAAAAATTTCAGGAGACTGTACCACTTCCAATACTGTTGGTTTGCATTTTGCATCTGTGATCAAGTCTACTTTGCCTGTTTTAAATAACATTAAAAAGCAGGAAAAAGACGCGTTTTCTCTTTCTTCCCTCAATTTACATCTAATTGTCCTATTCTGCAGCCAATGACCATATATACTGTGCATGGATTCAATACTTATTTAACAACGAAGATGTAAATCCCCATTGGTCTTCCTCAAAGCTTCAAAGTAATTCATGGTGTTAAATGAAATTTGTGGTGTTATATGGTTCAACCTCAAAGCTTCATAGTTTGTCTCTTTATTGAGGATTTCTTATCCTCTACTTTCTATAATTCTCTTATCTACTTAATGAAATTCTTCTTTTATCCCCAAAAAAAAATATGAAACTCCAAAAAAGGTCTAAAAATATTCAAACATCAACTTTCATTTTATTATGGAGAAAATTTTATCTACTTTCTTTTCAGTACATCATTAAGTTGCTCCATCCATGAAAGTTGAATCAAAACAATATTCATCAATCATCATGAAGAAAACTCAGAATTGAAAAGTTAAAAAATAAGGTTGAACCATATAAAAAGAACCATTTCCTAATCTAGTTAACCTATTATTCAACAACGATAACAACAACCAAGCCTTGTTCCACTAGGTGCTATCGGCCACATGGATCAAACAACATCATAATAGCCTATCATAACCTAATGTCCATATAGTCAAACAACTAAAATCTAAAACTTTCCTAATAGTTCCACCCATAACTTCCATTGGTCTCCCTCTTCCTCTGCATACATAACCTAACCACCAAGGCGAGATTTTACCATCATTTTCACAGTAATCGAAATCTTAAGTTTACCTCGAATACATTCATTCATTCCTAATCTTAACATGTCTGCAATGAGATTATTCTTTTCAACAGAGAAATTTCTCTAAAGCATGGTTTCTTTGCAAATCAAAACCACATAAAACAAAGAAAACAAACAACTGAAAAGTTGATAACTTCCAATCATATAATTTCTCGTTAGACCTAACAAGAGTACAAATGTGGGGCCACACACATATCCATCTCTTTCTTACACTTTCAATTCAGAAAACCACAGAGCAGCATAGGCATGAAACTCTTACCTTGACGGAGCCGCAGAGCTCCGGCACCGATTTCCAGTGAGCCGAGACGCTCGCAGCAATGTTCCGCGACAATCCGATGAACTGAAGCTCGCCGTCCTTGTCGTAAACGGCGTAAACTCCGGCAACCGACGGCAGTTCTCCGGTGAGGCCATTGCTCTCCGGCGACACCACCACCGGCTCCGTCTCGCCTAGGTTCTTCACGGCGAGAGCCACCGCCCATGACCGAGGCTTCGCCGAATTGTAGGGTTTTGGAGAAATTGGGCGCAGATTAAGAGAGGGCTTGGGCTGTGAATTGAAGAAAAGAGTAGGGGTATTTTGGGGCGAAGAAGAGAATAAACGAAGAAATGAGAGAACTTGCATAGAAGAGAAGTTGATAGTAGCCATTGATGCATAGGTCACAAGAGTGACAAGTATCTGCTATGGGGCATTAGATAAGTACCAGCTATTTTTTTTTCCCCTTTTTTCATTATTATTATTATTATTGATATTAGGGTTAAGTGCCAAGTTAGTTATTGTGTAGGTGTTCTAAGAGCATCCTTAGAAAAAATGTCAACTTAATCTATGACATTTTAGAATATTACTCATGTTAGTCCTTTTATTGATAAGTTTTAAAAAAATTTAAAGACTAATGAAAAAAGTGAGACTAACCTTTTAAAATTTTAAGAACTACGTTGACAATTTTAAGAATTACGTTGACATTTTTTTAAGGATTACTTATGGTACCAAGACATTTTTTAAGTACTAAGTTAGCACTTTAACCCTTATTATTATTAATATTATTATTTTCATCTTAACTCAAGATTTTTTTTCTTTTCAATATTTTTCTCAAAATTTTTAGTTGAAAAAACTAGAGGATAATGACCATTTAAGATAATTTTGTGACAATCACTATTACGTCTGAGTTTTACAGTCACATTAAATCTCATACATTTGTAAATGTGATTGTTCCAAATAATTATCATTTAGCATTACTCTTACTCTTATTTTTTTTTCAGTTGCTTTTCACAATTTGATGTGAAAGTAGGTACAAAATTGGTAAGTCAAAGATAGTTAACACAATTAGTAAGGAACAATCTCCTATTCTAAAATGGAGTGAGTGTGATTCCTATTGCAGATGTAAGAACCATTTCGGTAGACGACCGTAAGTAGTTACAGAGTTTAGAGACATGCCTTAACTCTAGTAAGATGACGAGTGTCTAACACATCGCAATTTTTGTTTATGAAAAATAAATCAGCCTATTATGATTATTGGGCACTACAAGTGGACCGGTTAAAGGCCCACTGGCCCAGCGACAAAAGGAGGAAATTGGACTTACTATGTTACCTGCGGTTGGAAAATTGATGTAGTTTGTACCCAACAAAACAAAAAGAAAAGAAAAGAAAATTGATGTAGTGGCATTAGGTTAAATCCGTGTTTTAAGTAACAGGGTATTCAAAACCACCTCCAAATGCAAGTTGTGAACAATATTAGCAGTTAGTTGATGTTGATGGTGGATTACATAGGAGGTTTCTATTGAATAATGATTAGTTTTTGTGAGCTTTCAACTTTCATACCCAACCAGGTTTAATTATTAAGGATTTTATTATGACAATTCTGCTCAATACTTTGGTTGTTGTTAATTTAAGAATGCTGTGTTGTAACTTGTAGGGTCTAATTTGGTGAGTGCAACTTAAGTTGTAATTCCAAATAAGAAAACTTTTTATTATTATTATTATTTTTCATTTTTTCCATCTTTGTTGCTCTGCTTACTCTTACTCTTCTTTGCTTAATCCATGTCAATTTCTGTATATTTAAGTCACTATTTGATGTTAAAATTTCCTTTTCTCTCAATTGAAGTACGCATAAACCATAAAGTTCACTCCCTAGCTATTAATATACCAAGACTAAGAGTGACCTTAATAGTAGTTCTTCCCAAAAGAAGAAAAACAAGTGACTAAGCCATCTCTAGTTTCTTCGGAGCCATTTCTAGTTTTTATTGACAACCAAATCTAGCATAAAAGGAAGACACAGATTGGCAAAAACAAAAGGTGAAAAAGGTGCAATTCTTCAAAGTTCCTCAACAAACAAACACAGTGATATTTGGGCACAAAAATAAATTGAATTATGAAATAAAAATACACCTAACAATCGTGGGCCACTCAATCACTGTCCAAAGATCCCAGAGGGTATAGTCCTCGTGTTAGTCATTCAAAGTGTAAATTTGAATTTCTTTGATCTTTAAAATTTAAAAATTAACTTTCTAATCCTTAAAATTTTAAAGTTGTGAGTTAAGTTAATCAGTCAATTTATCATTATTTTTACATCGTCACATGTTCAATGATTTGTTATATTAAATGAGACCGTGACAACAAATGTGGTTGTAAATGAATTGTCGTTATAAATAAGGTTGTGGAGACATCTGCATTTGCAAATGAAGATGTGATATTAACTAAGATTTACAGTCTTAAATGTCGTCATAGCCACATTTTCAACTCCAAATGATATTTCAGTCTCCTTTGTATACTCACTTCTTGCCGCAACTCCATTTAAACGTGATAAATCAACAAAAACATAAATGATAATTAAATGAAGAACTAACTTGACTTATAACATGCACTTTAGGAATAAGAAAGTTTTTTAATTTCAGAGACAAAGTGATTTACGCTTACACTTTCAAACACAATCCAAAAGAGGTATTGTAATTAAACTAAGAAGAAGAGAGAGATTCAGGAAAATCTATTTATCTCATGAAAAGTATTATTTATACTTATATACTTCATTAGATAATACATTTTTAAATCAAATCAATGTGTCTAGTCAATTATGAAGTACCAACCTCTCAAGCTCTCATGTGTTGATATTACATGATTCATAATATTCTTTGCAAGAGGGAATTCAATTGGTATACAGTAGACTCACCCCATATATCAAAACTCAACCTACTAAAAAGTTTATGTAAAGATTGTGTAAGAAGAAATGATGTACAAGAACCATGCCTCTAATGCTCTATTGACGAACATCTACCAGCTCATATAAATGAATCTGCTAAGCAATCTGGGTCAAACACAAGTAAGTTGGGAGACAATTAGATAGACTCAACAAACCTTATACTCTTCATTTTCAATTTTGATTATTTATTAACTCAATGTACCTGTACATATAATATATGTCCATTTCCCACCTTATGAATGTTCCTCATGGTCTACACAGTATAGAAAACATAGTGGTTGAATCAATGTATAGCTTCCGGTACATGGGCAAAAACACAAGGAGGCCAAGATGTTAGCCTTTCAAGTCATTCCCTAACCTCCAATATTCTTTAGAACATTATTCTATAACCAAAGCATACTATGCTTTAACTTCACTCCTACTCAAAAACATACAAAACCTTCTCTTCTAAACCCTCTCAAACAAACAATATTGTCCTCATCATTCATTCTGTTGAGCAATGGATTAATTCACACTCTTCCTTCTCACTTTGCTACCTTTAAGCTTCTGTCATCCCTCGTCTCCCAATGGTCCCTTCAGGAACAATGAAGCCCCCAAGTGTAAAGCTTCCTCACCCCATCATTATCACCACAATATGTGTTCTTCTCTTCATAGCAGTTTTGTATGCAGAGAGGCTCAGTTTCCTTTCCTCCAGCTCCATTTTCAAGTTCAAAACATGTCCTAGAAAGCACACCAAAGCAAAATCTAGTAAGTTAAACTTCACAAATGCAAACTAGTCCAATAACTATGTCATATAATCTTTGCCAGCTCTATTAATTTGTTATCTACCTATTTGGCTGATGTCTCATAATGTGATTGACTGTTCAACAGATGATAGAAAGTCAGAGGAGGTGTTTGCTAATGCATCATGGATTGATGATAGGTTTGACTTTGACCCTGAGGAGTGCAATGTTGCCAATGGGAAATGGGTGTTCAACCAATCAATAGAGCCTTTGTATTCAGACACAAGCTGTCCATACATAGATAGGCAATATTCTTGTGTCAAGAATGGAAGGGAAGATTCTGACTACCTCCATTGGGAGTGGCAGCCAGAAGATTGCACCTTGCCACGGTAACTCGCACACTTTATCATGTTTTGTTCACGAGCATTGCTACACAGTCAGAATAGGTTGCCAGAAAAGCTATTGCCAAAAACATGAGGCGATTTTTGAGTGGAATGACAAAAATCATGAGTGAAAAAAAAACATGAGGTGTCTCTCCGCGCATTTTTCCACATAATTCTAGCAACCAAATTATGGCAAATTTTCTGCTGAAAATATTTTCCTTTACTCATCTTCTACTTTTTGGCCATTGAGCTCTATACCATACTTAAGAGATGTAACCAACATTCTAAAATGTCTACTTTGGGTAGGTTTAATGCAGATCTAGCCCTCAAAAAGTTTCAAGGCAAGAGGCTGCTATTCGTAGGGGATTCACTGCAAAGAAACCAATGGGAATCTTTTGTCTGTTTGGTTCAAGGTATCATACCAGAAAAGCAAAGGTCTATGAAACGAGGTCGAGTTCATTCGGTATTCAAAGCCAAGGTATTGATACATTGACACAAACAATTTAAATAAGTGAGTTTCGCTTAAAATTCGCATGGCTCAATTTAAATGTATCTTTCTCTTTCGTAACATGACATTGTCATGAGAATATTCAAATCCTCCAAGCATCTATATCTCTAACAGAACTCTTCTTATCCTAAATCATGTATTTGCCAAATCAAGTAAGAAAAATACTAAGAAATCCTTTGACTATAATACATGCTAACTATTGGATATCAGGACAGTTATGCTCACTGTTGAATATTAAGATGCTAACACCAAGCTAACTATTTTTTATGTGCTTATAACATTAGGAATATAATGCTACTATAGAATTCTATTGGGCCCCATTCCTTGTTGAGTCCAACACTGATATCCACATCATTGGAGACCCAAAGAAGAGGATAATAAAAGTGGATGCCATTACTGAGCGTGCCAAAAACTGGACAGGAGTGGATGTTCTTGTTTTCAACACCTACGTTTGGTGGATGAGTGGCCTAAGGGTCAAGGCACTGTAAGTCCTCCTTGAACCTACCACATGTTACATAAAATACTAAAATTATTCATAGGATCAGCACTACTTTCACCTTTTGTTGTTCATCATCATTTTCAATCATTAACAGTATTACATTACAGCATTTGATCCTTAAACCAAAAGGAAGTAAAATGGTGTTATTTTAATTAATTGCAGATGGGGTTCATTTGCTAATGGAGAAGAAGGGTATGAAGAATTGGATACACCAGTTGCTTACAAGTTAGGCTTGAGGACGTGGGCCAACTGGGTGGACTCAACCATTGATCCTAACAAAACTCGTGTCTTCTTCACAACTATGTCTCCAGCACACACAAAGTGATCCATCCTTTCTTTCTCTCGAGAAAACTTCAAGCTTAAGTTTTTCTATAACAACTTCAAAAATGCTACTTGAACCACTCAAAATACTAATTGCAAGAGAGAAGTGCTTAGGAGATCTATTTTTAGGACTAACTTATCATGCTACTCATCTCGTATAATTCAAATTTTGACAAGTGTACATATGAGATAAGTAGCACGATACGTAACATGATAAGTAGGTCAGTTTTAGATTTTAACGAATGTACGGATAAGACAAGTACTATAATAAGTTAGACTTGAAAATAGGCATCCCAAGAATTTCTCATTGCAAAAATATCACTTTTTTTCATTCTATAATCTAAACATAATGAACATAGGTAGTGTTTGGTTCTTAGCTTAAGACAAAGTAGATAGGTGTTGGAGACAAAAACATATTTGGAAAAGGGGGTAGAGAGAAAAAAAACTTAAAATTATACCGCTAAAAAAGAGACATGAAAGACATGTCGCAAAGACAATTTTTAAACTAATTTATGTACCTCAAAATAAAAAGACATGGGAGATACATCTCGAGTGTCTCACTTTCTCCGTCCTTCTTATTATAAGGATAAGAACCAAAAAAGACATTCTTGTAACAAAAACACATCAACTAGAATTGGAACAAACAAACAAACAAACACTTATGTTAGCACTATGGCGAAGCTGATGAATCTAACAATTCAAATGTGTTGTGGTTGCAGAAGCGCAGACTGGGGCCACAAGGATGGTGTCAAGTGCTTCAACGAGACAAAGCCAGTGAAGAGAAAGAACCACTGGGGAAGTGGTTCCAATAAGGGGATGATGAGCGTGGTGGCGAGCGTGGTGAGGAAGATGAAAGTTCCGGTGACAGTCATCAACATAACACAGATCTCAGAGTACAGGGTCGATGGCCATTCCTCAGTTTACTCCGAAATTGGAGGGAAATTGTTGAATGAGGAGGAAAAAGCCAACCCCAAAAATGCAGATTGCATACATTGGTGTTTGCCCGGGGTTCCTGATACTTGGAATCAAATATTTTTGGCAATGCTATAGCAGATATAAATGGACAAAGATTCATACCTGTTTCTTTTTTATCTTTTCATTTTTTTTTTTTTGGTGACATGAAGATGTCGATCATGTAAAGTGTACGTATTCATCGTTCATTGACATTTGTGTGATATAAATACAGAATCATCACAAATACTTAATCAGTTGGGTTATGTGTACCAATTTTTTTATGAAATATTGTGCCGACTCACATTTTTTTTATTGAATGGAGTGTGTGAGAGTCGGAATTGTGTAACATACGAAAGAGCAAAGTTAATCTGCCCGAATTGATATCTATTGGACCATAAGACAAAATAACCAAACATGGGCAAAAATGACACATCGCTCTAGCAATTCAAATTCTAGCATTCGACGATCACTTAACATTTCTTGTACCAAATTGCGCAGTTATGGAAGTGTTATGAATGATTTGTGGTTAACTTTATAAATAATCCCATCATAACTTTTGCCATTTATGGAAAGTAAAAATAATCAGACTTGGAGGTTTTTAAGATGAGTGAGTTCTCTTGAGAATGATCCAATCCACTTGTTGTTTTATCAAAGCAAAAGGGTGAGCGGGATAGAAAAACATTCACATCATTCAATTCAAGAATTCCGAAGTTAAAAGTAACAAAGGCAGAGCCCAACTCTGCCAAAAAAAAGCCCATGGAAGAGCATGCCACAGTCCCACTCCTAATCCAACTCAACTTCCTTCCAGTCCATATTACCTCTACCCAAGTGAAAGTCTCTCATATGTCGCCCCTTTTCTCCCTGCACCTGCTCTGCCAAGACCTAATATCAATAGGGTTTCATCATGAGGAACGATTCTCCGTTGTCCGTCAGTGAATCACGTCTTCTCCATGATGATTCAACACGAACGTCAACAGCCACATACAAACCCAGCCTTTCAGAATCACAATATTCTTACCACCAGCCAGCCCAGCTTCCCTGGCTCCGCTGTCCACCTAGGAACCCGTGGCAGCTCTGCTCCTCTGTGCACTTACCATTTTTTTTTTAAGGTTGTCTGCTCGGTATCCAAGGTCTTCGTCTTGACTAATTCGGGTCGACCCGGGTCGCGCACCTGGCTATGGCGGGTGAGTCTCCAGTGGTGCGTTCACAAAGTCTCGAATTCGAAACTTTACTTAAACGATACCAAGCCGCTTACCACTTTGATCAACTCCGTTAGTTCTGTGCAGTTACTGCCACCGCGCTTTCCACACTGTTATTATTCATCTTTCCATTATTATTATGAAAATAAGTAAATAATATATTTAATTAATACAGTATTTTATAGATTTATCTTAAATAAGATTTATCTTAAGTTTAAAATTTTAATTCAAATGTCCTAAATAAGAGTATCTTATTAAATGTGTATTCAAATTTATGTCTGAATTATAATTCAAAAATGAAATAGATAAACATGTTGTGAGATATTATATACATTGGTAATTAAATGTGACAATTTTCTTTCTTATACGATTCAGTGAGAATGTTTTGATAAATGGATTGGGATCACACTAACTAGTAAGGGCATATCAGATGGCAAACATGAGCGCGCGTGTTTATATATATGTGTGGATGGCAGAAGGATTTTATTTAGGAAAAAAAATAAAAGCAAAGAACACAAATTCTTTTGCATTTCATTTTCACATTGCATTTTTTTTCTTCTTTTTATAGAATCCGTAACATAATGCATTAAAAGGCATTTGTTTATTCTATTGGCTGAGGAGTTTTCAAGGGGAAAATAAAATCTGCGTATGAATCCTTTCCAAACAAAATTATCTGTATGTGAAAATGTTTGGAAGTCTGTGTAAGATTATTTCATAATCTCATAAAGATATGGTCCATGTATCTTATATTGATACTAACTCTAATTAAAGGGAATCAAGATGATGGCAATTGATTCTATAAGATATGATAGAGTTAGTTGGGGGGTATTTTAGTAAAACCGACCCTCCCCTCTCCCTTATAATTAAGATGGCATTACTCAAAGAAGGACACACGAGTGTTTTAAGGATTCCAAAGAATTCCTAAAACATTAGGGTTTGAGGTGTGCCGCTCTTCTCACCATCAGAAGGGATTGTAAGGATTCAAAGGAAGAGAGGGGAAAAGAATTGTCAGTACCATCCAATCACATCAATGGATCCGGGTATGTCTTTCGTTCTTAACCTTATTTATATGTGATAATCATAAATTTCAAGATCGTTGTTTCCATGAATTGTCAATTGGAAAATCACAACTTACATGTGGTATCAGAGCTTTGGTTATGAAATTTATGATTATTCAAAATTTTGTATTATTTATTTGTTTATTGTATTTTCCCAAAATTACTTGAACCCTACATTGAATTGGGAATTTGGGAATTGTATTGTTTCATAAACCTCAAATTACCCGGTTCTCCTCCTCCCCTTGGGAAAAACACCATTCACGGTTGCTTCCTCGCCACACCGTCGTCGGCCATTGTCGGCCTTGGCTGCTTGACTGGTTGCATGCGAACGGTCTCGTGGTGGTGATGACGGAACCTCGATGGCCGCTCACGACGATGGCGGTTTTCGCGTTTCGGTGGGAGGGAGCTATGGTGTTTCGCGTGCTCCTCTTGCAAGGGCGCCGCATCCGCCTCTAAAGGCGGCGGCATGAGAGAGCGGTGTAGCGGAGAGAGAGGAGGAGGCGTGCGTGCGCGGCTGCTGCACGTGCGTGGTCGGAACGACTGCGGCACGTGCGGATCGGGGCGGCTGCTGTGCGTGCGTGGAGGGTTGCTGCTGCGCGTGCGTGGAGGGTTGCGGAACGTGCATGCTCAATGGCGGTAGCTGTTGTGCGTGCGTGAGTGAGCGAGCGACGTGCGTGTCTTGTGCAGCAAGCACGGTTTCATCTGCATTACTGATGTAATTTTGATCTTTGGTCAAAACGTGTTTTCTTTGGGCCAATTGTTTTTTTGGTAATTAAAGAATGGGTCATCCTTTTGTTTTTGGTTTTGGAATGGGCCAAGTGTTTTTTGGTCATAAAAGAATGGGTCAAGATTGCTTCTGCAAATTTTTGTCAACACATATTTTGTGCTTGTGTAAATGGGCCTAACCGTTTCTGAATACTTTGTTGGTTACCTTTGGTTTTGGTCAAAACTGAAGTTTTTTTTTTAATTTGGGACAGTTAATGCTTATGGGCCACTGTTTTTCTGAAATTGACTTTTCGGCCAAAACTGAAATGGGTTTATTTTATGAATGGGCCGTGTTATTATTCAATTTTTGGGTCAAAGTTTTATTTTGAAGAAAGTGGCTATAAAAGGATCATGAATTAATAAAAGTTTTTTGGGCTAATAATTAATATTTTAGCCAGTAAGGAAATTAACTGTAATAAGTTAATATTTAGGAAATTTAAAATTTGCGATTTTTCGCAATTAAATAAAGGAATCATTAATTGTTATGCTAGGAGGTTGCCCAAAGGTGAACCATTGCTTATAATTAATGATATTATAGTGACATATTGACATAACTGTAAGAGGTCAATATTTAGTAAATTTATTTTGTGATTATTCACAATTAAATGAAGGAATCATTAATTATTATGCTAGAAGGTTGCCCAAAGGTGAACCATTGCTTATAATTAATGATATTATAGTGACATATTGACATAATTGTAAGAGGTTAATATTAGTAAATTTATTTTGTGATTATTCACAATTAAATAAAGGAATCATTAATTATTATGCTAGGAGGTTGCCCAAAGGTGAACCATTGCACATAATTAATGATATTATGGTGACATATTAACATACTTGTTGGACGTGTTTGTATATCCAAAGATAACATACATGTTGGCTTGAGTGTGGTTGATATATATTATGTTTTGAAATTATGGATTTAAGTATCACCCAAAGGTGAACTTAGATACATAAATGAAAGTCGTTGTTTGAATCTATTAAAGTTACTCAAAGCATTAATGTATGAGCTTGTATAAAATCTTGCGGCTTCCGTGAACGTGTATGGTGCAGTCAATGGTATTTTCAAGTTCAATGGGTTGAACTATGATGAGCGAATCCACTTCCATTTGGGCTTTGTGGATTTGGACCTCACATTAATAATGGATAAAACCGCAGCCATTATTGAGACTAGTTCAGAAGAGGATGAAAACCTCTATCATGCTTGGGACAAGTCTAACCGGCTGAGTGTGAGCTTGATGAGAATAACATTGATTGATAATGTTGAACCATCTATGTCTAAGACAGAAGATGCCAAGGCATTTTTCGCAAAGATTAAGGAATACTCTCAATCGGACATTACTGACAAGTTCATTGTGAGCAGCTTGATGAATGAGTTGACGACCAAGAAATTTGACTGGTCAAGACCCATTCATTATCATGTGACTGGAATGGAAAATTTATCAGCAAAACTGAAATCAATGGGCATGGATGTGAGTGATCCTTTCTATTATGGTTCATAATGAACTCACTTTCTCCTTAGTTTGGCCAGTTCCAGGTGAATTACAACACCATTAAGAAATGGAATTTTAGGAAATTAAGGCCATATTGGTTGAAGAGGAAGGGAGGTTAAAGAAGATGAAGGATCACTCTGTCCAATCCCACATTTCATGATGTTGCACGCAATGAGAATTCTGTTTTCTTGTGGCATCAAAGGTTAGGTCACATTTCCAAAGAAAGGATGTTGAGGTTATTGAAAAGTGAAATCTTACCTCAATTGGATTTTGATGACTGGGATATATGTGTGGATTGCATTAAAGGCAAGCAAACCAAGCATATATTGAAAGGTCCTGCCTCGAGAAGCAGTCAACTCCTTGAGTTGATACACACTGACATATGTGGTCTCTTTGACACTCCATCTTGGGGTGGTGAAAGGTATTTCATCATTTTTATTGATGACTTCTCACATTATTGTTATTTGTATCTACTGCATGAAAAGTCTTAATTAGTGGACGTCCTTGAGACGTTCATTAATGAGGTGGAAAGGCAGTTGGATAGAAAAGTAGATAGAAAAGTAAAGGTCGTGAGGTCTGATATAAGTGGTGAATATTATGGGAAGTTCAATGAAAGAGGACAATGTCCTGGTCCATTTGAAAGTTCCTCGAAAGTCGAGGCATAGGTGCATAGTACACAATGCCCGGTACACCACAACAAAATGGTGTAGCTGAAAGGCGGAATCGTACTCTTATGGAAATGGTTAGAAGCATGAGAAATCATAGTAATGTACCTCCATCATTGTGGATATATGCATTAAGATCCGCTGCGTATCTGCTTAACAGGGTTCCTAGTAAGGCAGTTCCTAAGACTCCTTATGAACTGTGGACAGGAAGGAAACCCAGTTTGAGGCACCTTCATGTTTGGGGTTGCCCGGCAGAAATAAGGGTATATTATCCACACGAAAGGAAGCTTGATGCAAGAACCTTCAGTAGTTATTTCATCGGCTATCCTGAAAAGTCAGAGGGGTACATATTTTATTGCCCTAATCATAGTACGAGAATAGTTGAGTCTGGTAATGGTAGGTTCTTTGAAAACGGTCAGTTCAGTGGGAGTGAGAAATCACGAAAGGTGGATATTCAAGAGAACTGTGCAGAAATCCCTGCACCTAGTGTTTCTCAGGTTGTTATACCTTTTGTTGTGTCAAAGTCACACAACATTACAGGGCAACAAATAAATGTTCCAAACCCACAAGATGAACATATGGATAATGAACCAACCAACGATGTACAAGTCAATAATGAGCAAATGGTGGATGACCCACAAGTGATACCCTTGAGAAAGTCTGAAAGGCAGAAAAGACCAGCTATTTCAGATGACTATGTGGTTTATTCACTTGAGCATGAATGTGACTTAAGCATCGATAAAGATCCAGTCTCGTTCAGACAAGCCATGGAATGTGAAAATTCTGAAAAGTGGCTCAATGCTATGAAAGAAGAGTTGAAATCAATGGATGATAATAAGGTTTGGGATCTAGTCGAGTTGCCGGAAGGTTCAAAACGAGTTGGTTGTAAATGGGTCTTTAAGACCAAACTAGACTCAAAAGGCAACATTGAGAGACATAAGGCTAGACTTGTCGCCAAAGGTTACACTCAGAAGAACGGCATTGACTACAAAGAGACCTTCTCTCCAGTTTCAAAGAAGGACTCTTTGAGAATTGTTATGGCCTTGGTGGCTCATTACGACCTAGAGCTTCACCAAATGGATGTAAAGACCGCCTTTCTTAATGGTGACTTGGAAGAAGAGGTTTATATGGATCAACCCGAAGGGTTTTTGACCATAGGAAAAGAAAATTTGGTGTGTAAGTTAAAGAAGTCAATATATGGACTAAAACAAGCTTCCCGACAATGGTATCTTAAGTTCAATGATACTATCTTGTCATACGGTTTTGTAGAGAACACTGTTGATCGGTGTATATACATGAAGGTCAGTGGGAGCAAGTTTATTATATTAGTTCTGTATGTTGATGACATTCTTCTTGCTGCGAATGATGTTGTCTTGTTACATGATGTAAAGAAATTTCTCTCTAACAAGTTTGAAATGAAAGATATGGGTGAGGCATCCTATGTGATAGGAATAGAAATATTCCATGAAAGATCACAATGAATATTAGGATTGTCTCAGAAGGGCTATATCAATAAAGTGTTAGAGAGATTTAGAATGGAAAGTTGCTCTTCATGAATAGTTCCAATCCAGAAGGGAGATAAGTTTAGCTAAATGTAGAGTCCCATAATGAATTGGAACGTAAGGAAATGGAGTGTATCCCTTATGATTCTGTGGTTGGGAGCTTGATGCACGCTCAAACATGCACTTGACCAGATATAAGTTTTGCTGTTAGAATGTTGAGTCAAGCATTAAAGTTATCCCGGAATAGACCACTGGAAAGCTGCAAAGAAGATCCTTAGGTACTTGCAAGGCACCAAGGATTACATGCTCACTTACAGAAAATCAAATAGCCTGGAAGTAGTTGGCTACTCAGATTCAAACTATGCAGGGTGTATAGACTTCAGGAAATCCACATTTGGTTTTGTCCTTCTACTAGCTAGAGGGACTGTTTCATGGAAAAGTGGGAAATAGTCTATCATCGCTACTTTTACTATGGAGGCTGAATTTGTGGCATGCTTTGAGGCCACAGTTCATGCATTATGGTTGTGGAATTTTGTCTTAGGGCTTAGTATTATCGACATCATAACTAGGCCGCTAAGAATTATTGTGACAATTCCGTAGCATTCTTCTTCTCGAAGAATGACAGGTATTCCAAGGGTGCAAAGCACATGGATTTAAAGTACTTGTCAGTTAAGGAAGAAGTGAAGAAACAAAAGTGTCAATTGAGCATATTGGTACAGCATCAATGATAGCGGATCCGCTAACCAAAGGGTTATCGCCCAACATGTTTACTGGTCATGTTAAAGGTATGGGCATTATTGATAAGTCCTTGTTAGCTTGATATGTATACATATGTGTGGAATTTGCTCGTATGGTTATGACACTTATGAATTCAATTAAAGTTATGTTTCTGCTTTATTTGTTATTCACATTATATTATGTACATGTATTGTTCTGTGTAATAACATGTTATGGACATTAAAGTCAAAGGTCATAATGTACCTTGATTAAAGTTGTTTGGGTTGAGTTGCTTGTGATGCATGGAAGGGAACATGTCGTTTCTTATTGGCATTGACCGCCATGATTCAACCAGCTCAATTCAATGAAAGATGATGGCTTGAGTTCTCCAATGTAAAGTGCGCGCTTATAGTTATTGGATCTTTAAGTCGTCACATGGACCAAGTGGGAGATTGTAAGATTATTTCATAATCTCATAAAGATATGGTCCATGTATCTTATATTGATACTAACTCTAATTAAAGGGAATCAAGATGATGGCAATTGATTCTATAAGATATGATAGAGTTAGTTGGGGGGTATTTTAGTAAAACCGACCCTCCCCTCTCCCTTATAATTAAGATGGCATTACTCAAAGAAGGACACACGAGTGTTTTAAGGATTCCAAAGAATTCCTAAAACATTAGGGTTTGAGGTGTGCCGCTCTTCTCACCATCAGAAGGGATTGTAAGGATTCAAAGGAAGAGAGGGGAAAAGAATTGTCAGTACCATCCAATCAGATCAATGGATCCGGGTATGTCTTTCGTTCTTAACCTTATTTATATGTGATAATCATAAATTTCAAGATCGTTGTTTCCATGAATTGTCAATTGGAAAATCACAACTTACAGTCTGGTGCAGCTTCTATTCTTTGTTATGTTGTGTATTTTTACTTTATTGATTTTTAATTTTGTGTTTAAATCTCAAGAAAAAAGGGCACTAACACCACCTACATCAATTTACGCTGATCGATTTATCCAATAGCCATGATCTCGGCTCTATGGTTTTCTCTCTAAATCACATAGAACAAAAGGTCTCCACAAAATATTCTCAAACAACAAATCATGAAGAGGAGGCACACCGCTCTGTTTGTTGGGGAGGTGGCGGCGGCGGCGAGAATAATGGTTAGTTGTTGGGTTTAGGGGTCTCATTAGGGTAGAAAAAAGAAAGTATTTTGATGATGTAATTCTGATTAGAAAAATAAAAATAAATTGACTTTTCTTGTAATTATAAAAATTTGACATAGAGCCATTTTTTTAATTAAAAAATAAGAATTAACTAAAGTTTAAAATATATTTGAGATTAGGTTAACCATCACAAGAATGTCATATGCTTATAATGTTAAGCTAAGGGTAAGACGTGATGAATATAATTCTTATTTCTAAATTGACAACCTTGAGAAAAAATATATCATCTGGGTTGCTTACCAACTTTCATACGCTCTTGCTTTAATCCTTGGGCTTTTTTTCCTACAAAATACAATCAATTCTGGTTTTGATCCCTAAGAAAAAAATTATAGGTCTTATTGTGTTATATTTTGTTTAATTTATTGATATTGATCTCCCGAGATTTTGGGCTTTTCTTACATTTTTATGCCCTTCTATCATTAAATTTGTTAAACTTTCAAATTAGAGAATGATACGTCTTGACCCGCTCTACTCGTTATCCTCCTCTTCCCTTTTATTAGTAGTCTTTCGTAATCTATAATACTCTCAAACATAGCCCATTGTCAAGGACTAAAATCAACTATTTGAAAATTTTTGTACCAAATAAAACAAAAACTTATTTAAGCATAAATAATATATATATATATATATATATATATATATATATATATATTCACAAGCCTAAATATAAATAATTAAGAATAGTTTATGACATCTCAATCTAGCTGGTATATGTTATGCACTCATGCTCAAAAGCGTATGGGAGTGAGAGATTGTAGCTAACGAGACTAAACAACCCTTTGAATAATATATCACTCACATGAAATATAGAAAGCACAACATGAGCATAAGGACAAAATCATACGAGAGTGAGAGAGGTTAGTTATAGCTGGAGAGACTTGAATAAAGAGTCTTCCATTTACATCTCTCTCACATGGAAATTTATATTAAAGAATAATGTTATTTGGACCATTAAAAAGTGTATACGTGTTGTCACTTTTTTCATAACATATCATGTGATTCACTTCTAACTGAATTAGTCTAATGATGTATTGTGAGAAGAATGACAATGTGTCTAAAACTTTTAAATGGTCTAAATAACATTTTTTTTATATTAAAAGCATGTGATGAGAGGAGCCCATTATTGTTGACTTAACTAATTCACTCCTATGCTTATGTAAAAATTCATCAATCATCAAGATGCCCTCAAGCATATATAATTAATTCAAACTCTTTCTTCCAATATCTAGTTAATTAGCTTCTGACCATTCCCCTTACTATCATCATGATGAAAGGAACAATAATGATGCCTCCAAGTAGAAAGTTGCTAATTACTTCAATCTGTGTTCTTCTATTCATTGCCTTCTTCTATGTAGAGAGTCTCGATTTCCTTTCTAACACCTCAAAAAATTTCAAGTTCAAACCCGGTCCAGGAAACAACAACAAACCAGAATCCGGTAAGTCAGCGAAACTTATGTCACAATTACATTATCATCATTCTTTGCCCGTGTTGTTCTTTACAAACAGTTTGACTTAAAAAATGTCTTAGAGCCAAAAATTTCGTCAGAATTTATCTACCTAGAATGATGTATCATCATTTATTATTGACCAATAGATCGATCAATAAATGAGTTATAATACTTCATTTCGTCCAATTACAGCTATAATTTCTGTCAAAGATTCTTGTTTGTAATTTCCAAGTTGTATAGTGGTTTTTCTTTTAATCATGCCTCATGTTATGCTTCTCCAATAGATGAAAAAGCAGCACAGGAGAAGGTTATACATGACACTTCAGATCTTGAGGCAGAGGAGTGCAATGTTGCCAATGGAACCAATTCTTCCACCCCCAACATTTTCAAGTTCAAACCCTGTCCTCAAAACAACACCAAACCTGAATCCAGTAAGTCAATTTGACTTATGTCACAATAACATATTCTTTGCCTATGTTGTTTCTTATACCAATTTGACTCATTAATCATTTGTCTAATATTTAGTTTTCTTTCTTTTTTTTTACCAACAGACGATAAAAAAGCACAGGAGAAGGTTATAAAAGGCAAATTAGAATTTGAGGCAGAGGAGTGCAATGTTGCCAATGGAAATTGGGTGTTTAACCATTCAATTAAGCCTTTGTACTCAGGCACAAGTTGTCCTTACATAAGTGGACCTTATTCTTGTGTCAAGAATGGGAGATTAGATTCTGATTACTGCCATTGGGAGTGGCAACCGGAATACTGCACCTTGCCTCGGTAAGTGTGACATTTTTTTTTTCTAAAGTGACCTAGCGAGTTTGGTCAAACACATACGCTATGCACAAAATGTCACTTGAACTATTAGTTATCAGCCAATAAATCCAACTTTAGGTTAATGTATCTTTCTGTTCTTCTAGTTATACTTGATTTTTCAGTTTGATGTTCTAAATTTTATTTTTTTGTAAATTTGGTTCTCTACCGTTATCTAAACTATTACTCTTGAGTTTCGTTTGATTCCCAAATCTTTTGAATCAACTCTTTGAATCTTCATGGAAGTTGTAGATATTTTTTTTGACTTTAAAATGATATCTGGCTCAATTGGATTTGTGATAAGGAAGTTATGACTTGATCTTTGTAGCATATCTACTTTGATAGTTAAGGGATCAAATTGATAGCAATTTAAATCGCAGCGAATTAAATTGACAATAAAAATTGTTAGAGAATTAAATTAAGAAATTGAGTATAGCTGGAAGACTGAAAAGATATTTTAGCCATATATATTGTGATTGTTGAGTTAGTCATCTTCATCTAAAACTTTTAGTCACTGAGATATGTATTTAACTGATTTGTGAAACAATTCTTAAATGACTACCCATTTGTTAGATTCAATCCAGAGCTAGCTCTCAAAAAGCTTCAAGGAAAGAGGTTGCTATTTGTAGGGGATTCACTTCAACAAAACCAATGGGAATCTTTTGTGTGTATGGTTGAATGGATCATCCCTGAAAATCAGAAGTCTATGAAACGTGGGATTCATTCAATCTTCAAGGCAAAGGTACATATTGATACAATTCATATAGTGTAAAGATGGTTATGGATATGTAGATTCAAGCATTTTGCAACTCAAACGGATGCTATTTAGGGTATGAATAATGTAATAGCAAAATAAAAAAACAGGAACAACTGATGTGAGTTTTTTTTTTTTTTTTCAAAAAAAAGAAAGGTTGAAATACTATTTAATCATAAACAAACACAGCCAAAAAATTTCCATAAGAACCACCTAAACACAAAAAAGACCTGGCCAACATGCCATAAATCGGGAATCTCCCAAATGACACTAAAATCTAATCAATTTTAAAGGAGGATAAGGAGAGAGAATGAATATTTTAGTTTTTTAAATTCTTCAAAGTATTACGAAAGCTTTTTATTTAGCCCTTTTCATTATTTTTTTATTTATTTTGGCAACAAGGTCTAACTTAATTGACATTAGCATCCCTCTGTTTTAGATGCCAGGAGTTTGAGCTTCTCTCATTTTTAATTCCTTAACTACTTTGTTGAAAAAGTTGTTAACAATTCTTTTTCTAAATCACTTACTGATTCGGGTTTGAGAACATATTCATACTGGACAATCCTCATACACCAAGAGGTATATAATGCAGAATCAGACATAGAATAACCCAATTATTATATTAAGTATGATGTTTTATAATACTTCTATATATTTTTCTTCGTGTAGGAATATAATGCCACCATAGAATTTTATTGGGCCCCAATGCTTGTGGAGTCCAATAGTGATGACTTTACCATAAGGGATCTCACGAAGAGGATAGTGAAAGTGGATAGAATCATTGAACGAGCCCAAAATTGGAAGGGAGTGGATATCCTTGTTTTCAATACCTATGCATGGTGGCGATGTGGTTATAAGATTAAAGCATTGTAAGTCCCTTAACCGAAGAAAAATTCGATAACGCTCCTTATTCTAAGAGCATTATCAATTATTCGTTGTTTAATATTTATATATTTTTTAAATATTATAAATTAAAATGAGTGATTGATAATGCTCTTAGAATGCATATTAAATGTGCTTTAAGAGTATACAAAAATATCTTACTAACCTTACTATCATTTGTGTGATGTTTATAACAAACTACTTAATGGCCCATCATATTGTATCAATCATTTGTCCCCTTCTTTTTTTAAACATGCATGATCATATTTTCGTTCATCAATAGTCATTCTAAGTAAACGGATACGATTCTAAGTAAATATTGGATCATTCATGACCAAAAGAGAGAAAATGTTGTCTAACATCTTTTGGTCAATTGCAGATGGGGTTCATTTGCCAATGGAGAAGATGGGTATGAAGAATTGGATCCACATATTGCTTACAACTTAGCTTTGAGGACATGGGCCAATTGGGTTGACTCAACCATCAATCCAAACAAAACCAGGGTCTTCTTCACAACTATGTCCCCTACACACACAATGTATCCCTCTCATGCTCCATATTTCTTTACTATCGTTGATATTAATTTTTTAAAATTACACTCCACCTTAAACTGCAAGGTTTAGGGTTTAAATTATATACAAAATTATTTTTCATTTCATTTTTTTTTGTTGCAGCTGATCACCAATGATATATTAGGTTTTTGTTTTCATTTCTTGTATTTTCTGTTTTTAAAAATTTGTTACGGAAATAATGAAAACATTGCAAACAATAAAATCTTGTTTCTTGTTTTCATCAAATAGGAAATAAGATTTTATTATTTTCATTGTTTTCATCAACCTAACAAAAAACACAGGAAAAAGTAATAAAAATATAAAATTAACAGATCATTGGTGATCAATCACAATAAAAACCGAGCTGAAGCGTAATTTTAGGCATAACTAAAATGTGGGGGAGAGTGCAACAATAGCAAATCTCAAGATTGATTTGTGCTAATTACCCTTCTTTGTACAACAACTTATGTTTTAAGCCAACAGTGTTAGAGATGCAATGATTCAAATACTAACACAAAAAAGCATCCTAACAATTTTTGTGTTATGTTTTCAGTGCAGATTGGGTCAAAAAGGATGGTTGTTTCAATGAGACAAGGCCTCTAGAGAAAAAGAATCACCAGGGAAGTGCTATGACTATGATGAGTGTGGTGACCAAAGTGGTGAAGAGAATGAAAGTTCCAGTGACTTTCATTAACATAACACAAATCTCAGAGTATAGAATTGACGCTCATTCCTCAGTTTACACTGAAACCTGGGGGAAATTGTTAACTGGGGAGGAAAAGACTAACCCAAAAAAGGCAGATTGTATACATTGGTGTTTGCCTGGACTTCCTGATACTTGGAATCAAATATTTTTAACAATGTTATGACAAATTAATTTAAGTGGATACACAGATCCATACACCATTTTCTTTTATCGCACATGGAGATGTGTCCTGTTATGTACGATAATGTACATGCCATTACTAACAAATCAATAAATTTTAAGTTTTTAAAGCATTCAGTCTTATTAAAAACATAAACTTTACTCTCTTTTTTTTTTCAATACAAAATTATCATCTTTGCTTTCTTTGTAAAATCCTTGATATTTTTGTAATGATTTTTTTTTAGACTAGCTCTCGTAGTTTCATATTACTCACATTTGAGGTTTTTCATATTAAAACTGTGGGGTGTTCTCCTTAATCCATCAATTACTCAATTTATTTTCTGGACTCTTAGGTGTGTTTGTAAATAGGTTTAGGAAGGAAATGAGGGCTTAGTCATGATTTTTACATGTAAAACCTGTGACTAAGTCTCTTACAACATTTTCTTCCCTTCCTAAACTCAACTCGCAAACACACTGTTACAGATATTATTTGTTTGACATATTTTTTATATATAAATATATTTTCAATTACATTAACAATATAAATTTTTTTTTTAAAAAGTGAGTACTTGACAAATACATCAATAGAGCATTTGTTTCAAGCTGTAAAATTTAATTCCCAAAGATCACATCTTCGGAAAATGGTTTTTTTTTCTTATGAGAAGAAAGGTCAAACCAACAGGGATGGAAGGTAAGCAGAAAGTAGCAGCACAATTTACACACAGATTAAAACAAGCAACAAAGATAAGCCAACTTACAAGGCGTGCTCTTTCCAAGAATTCGTAGGGAGCAACCATGGGGAAATTTACCATTGTGCAGCCATTTCCAGTGGAATGCGTGACAACTCATCCAAACTATAGAAGAAAGACCTGAGTGTATTTTTTGGAAGCAGAAATCAGAAGTGTGTGATGTGTTCAAGTCACTCAAGCCGTTTTTAGAGAAACAAAGTGATTATAGAATCAAGACTTTGAGAACAAACAAAGATAAAGAGTATCTTGTTTGTGTATATTTCTTTGAGCAGCATGGCCTTCAAAAAACATGGTCAGAATGGAGTAGCAGAGAGGAAGAACAGGACAATCATGGATATGGTCAGATGCATGCTAAGGTTCAAACAAGTGTCTAGAGAATTTTGGGCAGAAATTGTGGCTACCGCTGTGTATATTTTGAACAGGTGCACAAGGAGGAGTGTTTGTGACAAAACTCCTGAAGAAGCTTCGAGTGGAAGGAGACCTTCAATTTGTCATCTTAGATTTTTTTTGGATCTATTGCATATGCTCATGTGTTAGATCAACTAACGAAGAAATTGGATGACAAAGGTGAGAAGTGTATCTTTATTGGTTACAGTACAAATTCAAAGGCACACAAGTTGTACAATCCAGAGACAAAGAAGGTGATCATCAATTGAGATGTCACATTCGATGAAGAAGGAAGGTGGGACTGGTCCTCCAAAACTCAAAAGGAGTCTGTGGTGATTCTGGACAGTTATGAAGAAGAAGTGGAACATATGTAGGCACATTATATCGACCAGAATCATCTCAACAAACTCAAAGGAATAATCGGTTACCAACAAGAATGGAGGATTGTTTAGTGATTAGTGATAATGATCCATCTGATGAGGATATTATCAATTTTGCTCTATTTGTAGATTGTGAACTAGTAAGCTTTGAAGAGGCTTCCAATGACAAAAATTGGAGAAAAACCATGGATGAAGAAATTTTTTCATTTGAGAAAAATGATACATGAGTACTAATAGATTTTCCTGCAAATAAGAAGCCAATTGGAGTGAATTGGGTATACAAGACCAAGTATAAGCCCAATGGTGAGATCGATCACTTCAAAGCAAGATTGGTTGCAAAAGGATACAAGCAAAAGTCATGCATTGGTTATTTTGAGGTATTTGCTATGGTTGCTAGATTAGACACAATTCGTATGATTATCTCACTTTTTTGCTCAAAATAAGTGAAAGATATATAAGATGGATGTTAAATCTGTTTTTCTGAATGGTACTTTGGAAAAAGAAGTGTATGTTGAGCAATCTACAGGTTATGAGATCCCTGGAGAAGAAGAAAAGGTTTACAAGCTGAAGAAGGCATTTTATGGCTTGAAACAGGTACCAAGAGCATGGTACAGGAAAATTGATTCTTATTTCATTGAAAATGATTTTCAAAGATGTCCTTTTGAACACATATTGTACATCAAATTTGTTGAACTTGGTGATATTGTCATTGGGTGTCCTTATGTTAATGATTTGATTTTTATTGGAAATAATTTGAAGATGGCTGCAGAGTTCATGGAGGCTATGGTGAAACATTTTGAAATGACATATCTTGGTTTGATGTCTTATTTTTTTAGGCATTGAAGATGTTCACTAGGATGATGGAATTTTTATTTCTCAAAAGAAATATGCTAATGATATTTTGAAAAAGTTTCAGAAGGAGAATTCAAGAGGAGAAAAAGGAAGAGTTGTAAATCCTACTTTTTATAAGAGCTTGATTGGGAGCTTGAGGTATTTGACAGCAACTAGGATAGACATTGTTTTTGGACTTGGATTACTCAGTAGGTTCATGGAAGAGCCATGTGACTACCATTTGCAAGCAACAAAATGAATTCTTTGATACATCAAAGGTACCCTGAATGATGGAATTTTCTATGATAGTATTGATGGTGTAAATCTTGTTGGATATATACAGTGATTGGGCAGGTGACATTAAAACAAGAAAGAGTACTTCAGAGTATGTGTTTCACCTTGGGTCTGGCACAATATCTTGGTCATCAAAGAAATAATTAGTTGCTGCACTCTCTACCGCTGAAGTAGAATACATAGCAACATCTAGTTGTGCTACTCAAGTAGTATGAGTCAGTAGAATTCTTGAAGTGTTGAACCAGAAACAAAGCACTCCCACAATAATTTTTTGTGACAACAAAGTTTGCAATTGCACTGTGCAAAAATACAGTGTTCCATGGGAGGTAAAACATATCGATATTTGATTTCACAAGATTCGGGAATTGGTGGCTAATAAGGAAATTTTTATTGATTACTGTTACACTGAAAAGCAAATGGTTGATATTTTTACTAAGTCATTGAAGATTGAATTATTTTGCAAGTTAGGGAAAACACTTGGAATGGTTAATCCTACTAGCTTTGTTTAAGGGAGGCAATGTGAGTAATTAAACCAAGCATACCTATTGTCTCCTTAGGTAAACTATGTGTGCAGCAAGAAGTCAAAAGAAAATAGTACTAATCCATGTTTTTACTTGCTGCGCATATATGGTGTTAGGTAGCAAACTACTTATGTCTTCTAGCATTAAATTGGGGTAGTTGTGAGTTAAATAATTGTATTGTCTTATGGCTTATAAAAAATTGAAGCCTATGTAACGTGAATTGTGTGAAGTGCAAGAAAACACCAATATATGAAGTCAGTAGTACATGCATTAGAAGTATCAGTGTAAGAATTGTGAGCAAGTAAATAAGAAAAAATTTCTCTTTCTATATTTTTAGTTTAGCGATGCTTCCGTGAGCGCAAGAGAGAAAAATAATTAGTGAGTTATATCTTGTAGGTTGCTGATAACAATTTTCCTTAAAAGAGAGTGTGTGATAATTCTCAAAATATCTTTAACATGTAAACTTGTGTTGTTGTTGTTGTTCTGCTATTTTTGCATGATAATTCCATTCTGTAACTTTGTTGTTGTTGTTATGATAATTCCATTCCCGCAACTTCGGAATCAAATGTTCTCGACCATTGGGGTGGGAATAAAAATTTATTAAAATTTGGGTATATGTCATTCATGGGAACGCTTTAGGGTCTGTTTGGTGTGTCTAATAGGATAAAACATGACAGTATAAAAATTGTTAGTACAAGATATTATAAGCTTTTAATATTATGTAGTGTTTTGTATGCCATTGAATAAAATATTGTATTATATGATATAATATATTTCTCATTTTAAAATAATTTTAAATTATGAAAAATATTTGATGAAAAATAAAAAAACTATAAAATAATAAAGTTTCCTAATTATTTAGATATAAATTTGAAATAAATATTATTATTTAACTATTTATTAATAATAATAATTACATTTACTGTCAATGTTAACTAACGTTTATTATTTAAACTTTTAATTTGTAAAAATAAGAATTTTTATTAATTATTTAAATTGAAAATTATATTTAGTTTATAATAATAAGAAATTAAAATTAAATTAAAACAATAATTTCTAAATTTTTTAATTTCATATTAAATTTAATATTAAAATTTTTATTTATTACTTATCATTATTTTAGATTTTTTTTATTTATTATGTAGAAATATATGTATATTAATTAATTATTGATTTATGTAATTAATTATTAATTTTTTATATTTCTGAACATTAATTTTTTTAATATTAAATATTAATGATTTAAAATGTATATTTATTTATAAATATTAATATAATTTATTTTATTAATTTAATAATATATTTTTAAAAAATTATTATTTAATTATTTATGAATTTTATTCACTATTTAATATTTTATTATTTATTATACTATTTATTTTTATTTAATAAAGTAAAATTAAAAAGACTGAAAAAGACATTATACTAAGAGCTAATAAAGCTTTATTATCATAACATTTGTTTTAGCTTTTAAAAAAAGTGATTCAAAAATTAATTTTTGATATTGAGCTCAATAATTTGAAAAAATATTTGTTTTTAGATTGAGATTATTTTTAAAATTTTAGGTAAATATACAAAACTAGTTAATTCAGTAAAAAAAAACTATTATTTTAGCAAATAAGTTGAAACAAACACACACATATCTCGAACCTGGCTATGGCAAACTGGGTATACAAGATCTCAAATTCGGGACATTGCTTAAACAATATCAAGCCGCTTACCACTTGGACTAACCCTAGTTGGTTGTCTTTTCAATCTTTTGCAATAATTTCAAATTACATTCTATACGGTAATAATTAATGTCAATTATATTAATTTTAAAAAATTATTTTTTATTAATTTTTAAATAAAAATAAATTATTAATTTTATTTAAATTTTTATCTTTCTAATTATTACATATGAACTAAATAATCTTAATAAATACAGTGTCATCAATAATAATAATAATAATAATAATAATAATAATAATAATAATAATAATAATAATCAATTTTCAAAATTTACAAAAATGAAATAATTATTAAAATATTAAATAATAAATAATGAAAATAACATCCAACATATTATAATTAGGGAAATACTAACACTAATTTATAAATTATATATTTCATATAATTGGTAATCTAATAAATTTCTATACATTTTTTGAAAAATTGGAATTAAATTTAAATTTTACAAAATTTTTATAGAATATTTTATTTAAAGCACTAAATTAATTGGAATAAAGTATTACTAGCATCAGAAAATAAACCCACCACCTGTTTTATTCTTTACGAAAAATCTCAGTATAAAATATTGTTCCTTGATATTCATGATTCCTGAGTAGAATCAATTACTATTATGCTAAATTATTTCTGAAATTCAAGTACAGCCAAGTAAGGGTGAATGCGGAAGACACCAAAACGAGAAAAACCCAGCAACAATGGCAAGCTATATCTAAATTCTTCTTTTGTCCAGCATAAATGAAAAAAAATATTATTATTCTTTAGTCCTATTGTGATTTTTAGTTCTGTACATAGTTATTATGAATATGTCAATGTGCTTGTTCTCTGACTCTCATGCTGAATTTGATAATAGGATGCTTAAATAGGTTTTTCGGCAATAAAGTTGAAGTAGGTTTAATTAGCTATTGGATCATAAAAATTGGAAATTGGTTTTTAGATTTTTGGATGAATTTTTTTATTTTTTATTTTACATTCTAACAGAGTGGTGTGCTAGAATTAGGTTAAATTATTTTGGATGATTTTATTTTAATTTTTGTTTCTGATGATTTTCTTATTGAGATTGTTCCTAATGAATAAAGCTAGTGAGTTTATTTTTTGACGGTGTTTTTCTTATAGAGTAATAGGGAAGTGAAAGTGGTAGGTTTGGGGAGGAAGAAGGAGTGAAAGTGTGGTGATGGGTTGGGAAAAAAAAATAAATGGTTTTAAAAAAAAATGTCCCCCATGTGTAATGGTTAAGGAAATATAATTTTTTAAAGTAGTTTGTGCAACCATTTGTGTTGAATTTATGGTTAAAGGTTTTTAGTTTGATGTCATTCTACTTTTTTATCATTTTATTTATTGATATATTTAAAAATCTCATATTGTATCAGACTCTTCTCTTTTGTTAGATAGTTTTGAACATTTCTAGATTATTAAAAGAAAATGGTTAGGAACATGTGTGATCATTTTGAATTTTCCATTGCCACATTATTAGCTAAACTCTTGTAGTGGTCACTTCTAGAAAATAAAGGATCCGAAGCAAAGCAAAAATTATTGACTAACCAGAACTAATTAAAATGTGTAATATTCTTTTTGAAAACATTTAACTCATTCATTCTTCTATGTATGCTGTTGTCCACTTGACATATCTTCTAGTTAGTTAGTATATGTTATGCACTCATGCTTAAGCACAAAAATCATATGCGAGTGAGAGACTATAGATAGAGAGAACTTAACAAGTCTTTCAATAACATATTCTCCCATGTTTTATGCAGGAAATATAGAAAGATGAGGAAGGCAAGATGTTCAACCTTAATTAGAAGTCATTCATTGATCTCAAGTATGCTTCATCATATAGTCTATGCATAAACCAAGGCCTATATGATTCAACTTCACTCCTACTCAAAAGAAAAATTCATCAAGATATCTCCTTACGCCATATTCAATTCTAGCTCTCCTTTAATTCCTTCCCACATTTAATTTTGCTTCTTGTCCAAAGTGGCAACAACAATGAAGCCTCCCAGTCCAAAGTTTCTCATCACCTCAATCTGTGTTCTTCTGTTCATGGCCTTCTTCTATGTCGAGAGAACCAATTTCCTCTCTTCCAACCCAAACATTTTCAAGGTCAAACCAGAATCCAGTAAGTCAACTTTACTTATGTTATAATAAACTATATATATCATATCATTCTTTGCCAATGTTGTTTCTTATACCAATTTGACTCAACTGCATATTAATCTTGTGTCTAATATTGTTGTGCTTTTTTCCAAACAGTTGATGAAAAAGCACAAAAGAAGGTTATAGGTGACAAATTAGAACTTGAGGCAGAGGAGTGCAACATTGCCAATGGAAATTGGGTGTTTAACCATTCAATTAAGCCCTTGTACTCAGGCACAAGTTGTCCTTACATAAGCAGGCCTTTTTCTTGTCTCATAAATGGTAGGAAAGATTCTGACTACATCCATTGGAAGTGGCAGCCAGAAGATTGCAACTTGCCCCAGTGAGTCTCATAGACTTTAACATGATTTATATGTTTTGATTGATGAACTAGCCTTATTATTCATATGAGCTCTATTATTTGGACACATTTAGTGTCTCTGTTGTTCCTGGAGATTTCACGTGTAAATAGTGGAGATTTCATATCAGTGGTTGGAAAATAGGGAGATTACTATTAATAACACTATCAATTATAGACAGTTTGTCTGATTCTTGACTCATTAGCAAATTCTTACTATTTTACATTGAGTCCTTGATAATATAGGCTTCACGTGTAAATAGTGGGGATTTAATATTAATGATTGAATGAAGAATTAGAAAGACTATAGTTAACATCACTATTACTTTATGGCCTCAATCCGTTCAATTCCCTACTGATCAACATAAAATCCTCACTATTTTATTTCAAGTCCTCAATAGTTTAGACTTCACTTGTATATACAGTGAGAATTTAATATGGATGATTAAGTGGATAATTGAGGAGACTATAGCTGACAATACTATTACGTACAGCCCTAATCCACACCAGATTCTATCCTCATTACCATGAAATCATCACTGTTTTATGTAGGGTCTCATTGCCGATGAACATATTAAATTAAATTAGTGTGTACAAATATTCTCTGTTCATGTATATTGTGCCTCTTGGTCATTGAGATGTGCATTTAAATGATGTAACCCAAATTCTAAAATAACTACACATTTTGTTAGTTTTAATCCAGAGCTTGCTCTCAAGAAGCTGAAAGGAAAGAGGATGCTATTTGTAGGAGATTCACTGCAACAAAACCAATGGGAATCTTTTGTGTGTATGGTTGAATGGATCATTCCTGAAAAACAGAAATCTATGGAACGTGGGACCCATTCAGTCTTCAAAGCCAAGGTACATACATATATTGATAAATTCATACAATGTAAAGATGGTTAGGACCTAGGATTTCAGGCTTTTGCTATGCTATTTTGAGTATGAATCGTATATTTTCAAAATACGAAACAGGATACCTTCCATAGGACCTTAGCATGGGATATCTTTTTAGGGAGTTTTGCTTAGCTAGTGTTCCAAGTTATTTTAATTACTTAAAGAAACATATTAAATTTTCGTAAATCCTAAGAATATTAAGTACATTGATTTTTTATTTAATTTGAAGACTTCCGAAAATAATTTAGAAAACTCTAGACTTATGTAATTTAGCCATTAAGGCCTCTAAGGTATTACAAGTCACATACTTCAAGAGTCATGCACCAAGGGCACTAAATCATTGTGATGATAGTTTAATGGTTACTCTAGCATAAAGTAGAAATCCTGTATTTATTATTTCTCATTTGATGTTTTATAATAATTTATATCTTTTGTTAGCTAATGATGTACTTATATATTTTGTGTCAAAAATGAAAGCTGGTTATTCTTTTTTACATCTGTGCTTCATGTAGGAGTACAATGCTACCATAGAATTCTATTGGGCCCCAATGCTTGTGGAGTCCAATAGTGATGACTTTACCATAAGGGATCCCAAGAAGAAGATAGTGAAAGTGGATAGAATCATGGAACGAGCCCAAAATTGGAAGGGAGTGGATATCCTTGTTTTCAATACCTATGTATGGTGGCTAAATGGTCCTAAGATTAAGACATTGTAAGCGCTATCAGCACCCAACTGTTATATGGACTTCTTTTTCAAAAGTCATGCATACAAAATGATTTGATTGAATGACATTATAAATTTTTTTATATTATTAGTGCAAAATAATTAATATTATATATATATATATATTATTTAAAACATTTTTTTATGATCATTTTCATTCTTCAATAATCATTTAGCTTTACAATATTTGATCTTTAACCAATAAAAATTATTATTTAGACATAACTTGTGTGTTGAATCGATCCTGAGGATTTATATACAAAAGAATGAATAATTCAGAAATGAGAGAATTAATTGGGTGAAAACAATGATAAATGATAAAGTTTTTACCCTATTCTTTAGTTATGTATCCTAATTCTCCAATCTTTTGTGCATGACTTTGCATTATTGATTCAACACCCAAATAACTGTGTCTAACTAACATTTTTTATTCTTAACCAAAAGGAAGAAATAGTGTCTAACATCTCTAAGTCAATTGCAGATGGGGTACACTTGCCAATGGAGAAGAAGGATATGAAGAATTGGATACACAAGTTGGATATAACATAGGCTTGAAAACATGGGCCAATTGGGTTGACTCATCTATCAATCCAAACAAAACCCGAGTCTTCTTCACAACTATGTCCTCTATACACACAATGTCTCTCTCTCTCTCTCTCTCTCTCAAGAAAACTTTAAGCTTTGTCTTTTCTTTCGAAGGCTATTTGACATTTTTTTTTGTCTCCTATCTTTATCTAATCTATCAATATAGTCTTTTAAATTTTTTTTAAAATAAATTTGGTCATCTATATTTTAAATTGTTTTCAATTTGGTCTTTTACGTTTTTTTTTTATCAATGTAGTCCATTGCATTTCAAATAGCTATCATTTTGGTATGTCACATAAGCACCACGTATGTCACAAATGATCAATCTGATAGTAATTTGAAACATAATAGACAAACTTGATATAAAAAAGCTAGATAATCAAATTAATTGTGATTTGAAACATAGAAGACTAAAATGATACAAAAGAAAACTAGAAAACCAAATTAATAGATCAGATAAGGGTATATGATCAAAAAATCCATTATGTTACAAGTTAATTGTGTCTTAGACATAATGTTTCAAAGAGTTTAATTGCTATGCAATGACAGTATAAAGTTTCTTTTACACTGTCATCCAATCAAATCTTATCATCTAAGTAAAAACAATTGACTCTCTCACCCATTACTTAAAAAATTGTGCATATAAAATGATTTACTTGAATGACAATGCAAAAAATTTTACAGCACAGCAATTAAACTCATGTTTCAAGCATTAGCACAAAAAGTCATCCTAACAATGCTTTTGTGTTATGTTTTCAGAAGCTCAGATTGGGGCAACAAGGATGGTGTCAAGTGTTTCAATGAGACAAAGCCAGTACTGAAAAAGAATTACTGGGGAAGTGGTTCAGACAAGGGTATGATGAGTGTGGTGGCAAAAGTGGTGAAGAAAATGAAAGTTCCAGTGACTTTCATTAACATAACACAGATATCAGAGTACAGGATTGATGCCCATTCCTCAGTTTACACCCAAACTGAAGGGAAATTGTTAACTGCAGAGGAAAAGGCTAACCCAAACAATGCAGATTGCGTGCATTGGTGTTTGCCTGGACTTCCAGATACTTGGAATCAAATATTTCTAACAATGTTGTGACATATTAATATAAAGTCCACTTATGGACCCACTTAACTTTAATTTTGCTCGTGTACGAAGATATGTACTGTTATGAGTCCCTTTGAATAATACAATTTTTTTTAAAACTTTTTTGAATTTTTTTTGGTCATATTTGATTATATAACTTATTACTTTTTAAAATGTCAGTTTTAATGTTTTTGAAAAACTAGAAATTTGGAGTGCAGCGAGCGTGGAGTAGCAAATATTTCAGAAGGAAACTGATTTATGTGTGTCTAGTGTTGTTTTCTTCAGTCTCAGCACTTAATTGTGGTGATTGTTATCTCTTACAATTAAAGCAGATTGTGGTATGATATTTTTGGAAAATAGATATCGTTTGGCTCATTGGCAATAATGATGTGCCTTTTCTCTTTTTGGGATGAAACTATGTTGGATGGATTTGGAAGTGGTGGAAGTTAAAGGATACTTATGACACTACAACTTTGACATGGTTGAATTTCTAATTGCTATTGTGGAGTTCAAATTAGGTGGGAGCTATGGATGCTATTCGTTGGCACACATGCCTAAATTAAAGTTTCGAAGTTGATTCAATTTGTTGATTGTGGATACAAGCGTGGTGAAATGATACTATGGGAAATAGGTTGGGTTAAATTTCGTATGAAGTGGATGTGGCATAATGATAGCCAACATGTAATTTTCAACAGAGGCCATAAGAGGTATTTTGTTGTTTTGCCTTAATTTGGATGGTTAGGTTACGTTTTTCTCCCAAAAAAAGGGGGGGTTTTCCGTTAGATTTTTTAGAGTTTTTTTAAGTAAGGTTTTTCCCACCTTGTTAAATTACATTTTATTCAGTGACGTGTGAGTCATTGTAATGGTGATCCTTAATTTCTTTTATTGTGTATTCATATACAAAATAATTCATTTAGTTAAGTTGTTTGTTACAGCTGGACCTACTTAAGCTTTGTGTACACATGCTATGCTTTTATTGTTTGTTGGCATTTGTGTGCTACATTGGTGCATCATCACTCCTTATATGCATATTCCAGCATGCAAAATGCACCTAGTTAACAAGTATGAATTGGACATTTAAACTTCAGCAAACCTACCTGAAAGAGTTACTACATTGCTTTAGTAACATTTTTAAAGCCAGTTAAGCTTTAGAGTTCATCTTGGAAGTGAATGGAGACCCCCAAAAAATTCTTGTCGCAATTAAGAAAAATGTCCCATTTCTTCCCTCTTTTTCTTGTTACATTAGTAATGATTAGAAGTGGTTGTAGTTGCTTGAGTTTAAAAAAAAAAAAAACAAAAAACCAAAAAAAGTGGCCCATGCAGGTATCGAACCTGCGACCTTCGCGTTATTAGCACGACGCTCTAACCAACTGAGCTAATAGGCCATGTTATTGCAAAATTAAAACTTTATATATATATATATATATGAATATTTTTGTCAATGACCTTACTTGATAAATAATAATCACAGCCTTATTTTTATATAAACTAGTTTTATAACCCATGCGACAGGTTTTTTGGGTATAAATATAATAAAAAAATATATATAAATAAAGAACATCTTTATATAAATAATATTAAATAAAGTTATATGCCTACAATTTCATAAACAATATCTCTTAAAATATTTTAAATTCAATATATTTTCACCTAAATAGAAGACACATCAATACACTAGTCCATTCATAATAAATCTAAAAAATTAATCAATAATAATTTATATTGCTTATATTCTATTATCGATAATTTAAAGTTATTTACATTGATACTAATTATTAAATCTAAGTATTATGTAAAAATTAATTACTAAATGTATAGCAATCAGTTAAATTTATGCAACTTTCGTGCTTTTTTCTCCACTCGAGACAAATTATGTAATATAACATTAATAATTACAATAAAATAAAAATATATAATAACTTTATAATTCGGTAGGATTACATGTTTTAAAATATTAAAAAAAAAACTTTTTTTATACTTATAATAAAAATGGTACAGAGAAGGGAAATTTGTGAACCTATACAACTCTGATTGATCCCAAGTTATCCACAACTCTAACTTTGAACCTATACTTACATTTTAAAACATGTCAAAATAATTGTTTATAAGAAAGAGAGAGCTACCATTATTTTTTGATAAATTGTCATTTATTATGCAGGAAGGCTTAATACATTACATACCTAGTTGCATGATTCGCATAAAGAAAGTTATTTTTCTGCTTGATAAATAATCTTATTGCAATGATGACATGCTTCATACCACCAATCATCCAGTATACAGTTCACGGTGGCTAGAACAACATAAAAACCATCCTACAATAACTAACACAAAAATATATGTACGAAGAAAATATCAACATTCTTATATATAAAAAATGATTAAATATGTGGGACAAATCTAAACGCATCCTCAGTAAACTTTTTAAGTTTTCAATAGTTTTTGTATTATGTGTCCCAACGAATTCATCCTTGAGGGTCAGTTAAAGAGTTTCTTGGATTTGATCCAATACTTGAGAATTTGTTATGAATTTATCAATAAAATACCAACATATTATTTGTTGATACTAAAATAATTAATACAACTATGCGGTTATTATTGATAAATTCAAAGGCAATAAATCAACACAAAAATAATTTTCAATAGCTAAATTTAAATTCAACGCATGCATGAATATCTTTATTATATATCACTTATGTAGAATGCATAGCATTCTTTCAAAAATACCTTACTTGGTACTCTCGTCCCTTAAGCAGGTGGGAGGGGTTCGATCCCTACCCCCTGTGAATGGAGCAAACCCACAGGCCAGCCGTATACCCCTTTACTGGACTTCAGAACGGCGAGGGATTAGTCTCACCTGACACGCGGGCGGGGATACCCTGGGAAACCAAAAAAAAAAAAAAATACCTTACTTGTTAAAAGAAATATATTGATCAAGGCTATAAGACATAAAATAGAGTTCTAGGTTAAATCGACAGACTGACAAACTAACTTGGTAAAAGCAATAATTTTTAACGCACCTCTTAAATTTTTTACCTCTGCAAAACATTAAAACTGCATCGAAATGTCTCGTGAAGCCAAAAAAATTTGCAGCACGTCAAAATAGGGACCAAATAAAGCACATTCAATTTTACAATTAAAAATAAATTAACAAAAAGTTAGAATAGTAACCAACTAAAAAATGATTGAGACATGATAAATAAATTAAAAAAAAATTCATAATTAAGACAACAAATAAAAGACAAAATTAAGTATCAAACACATCTAGATCTAGTTTAACAATCTAATATTTCTTCAATTCCCGTTCTCTTTCGTAAGTCTTTACGTTGTCTAGATCATCTAATATTCCATCAACATATAGAAATAAATAAATATTCATAAATGTCAAAATAATAACTTATTTTAAACAACATTAAATTAAATACACTTACCTAGTAGAAAGCTATGACCAAAATCATTTTAGGGATGACAAAAGAAAACTCATACATCAGAATACTTGATGATTCACAAATTATCACTATAATTTCACTTTTAAAATTGAGCTTATATTCATGTTTTGTGGTTAAATTTGTTGCAACACCAAAGTGACATTAGATAGACATCGTCCTCTTTTAGAAGGTTGTTAAACTTAAGCAATAGAGACCTTTTTATTAAAGCATGAATTTTATCACCCAATATAAGATATAAGAAATAAAATTTGCAGAGACAAATAACATTAATTACGTATGAAAAAATAAATAATGAAAGAAAATTTTTATCACAAATTAAAGTAAAAATTAATTAAAAAATATCTAGGTGATTTAATAGAATTCCGTTTTTAATATAATTCGTGTTACATACATACATACATACATACATACATACATACATACATACATATATATATATATATATAAACATGTGAGATCTATATTCCTCTTCTTCTAAAAGAAATCATTTTTTAATTAGAATTACATAGAATTAGCCACTAAGGAATAGAAAAGTTGGTTAAGATTTGAGCTCTTATCCCAAAAGGACGTGGGTTCGATCCCTTATGAAAAAAATTTGTAAATGCGTAGAATATGAGAATAATAAACTAAATAACCTAAAATGATGATAAACCTTTATTTATAGATTTATAGGTGTGGTATCATATTGTAATTTTTGTCATAATTAATTTAACAAAAATTATGATGATTTGTACATGTCAATTGCGTTGGTGGTAGCTAAATTTCTAAGCTTTACTAATTGATATTAATTAAATGTCATCTTCATATTCAAATAATATTATTACATTTCTACATTCTTTATTATTATTTTACATGATATTAGTATATACGTGTATATAAAGAATCAATTAATATCATTTGTTATTATTTTATGTGATATTAGTATATACGTGTATCAAAATGGAATCAAAGACAATCTTGCAAATGATTATTTTTTACAAATCTTGCAAATGATTTGTTCGAAAAGTTTTAATTTACTCCCAATCAAGGATTTAAAATCAAATCAAACTTTTGTTTTTCATGAAAAAAATATCAAATATAATCTCGTTAATGATTTTTATAATAATTATTATAAATAGAAATTAAAGATTTATAAATGTGTTACATGTTATATATTAGACATATATTTTATGAATGATTTCCTCTAATACTCTGATAATATATATTGCATTTTTTAATCAAAAAGAGATAAAAAAAGAAATCAACATATTTCATTTTTAATCTAGTTATGTTTTAACAATGGTTGTGATGTAGCGAATCCCTTTTTTGCGCTAATGTGATGTATTGAGGCTACAATATCATGAAAGGTTGCAATTGATCAGTGAACAATATCATTAATTAGATATTAAAATAAACTATACTGTATTTTTTTTAAATATTCTTGTTTATGCTCATAAAATAAATAATATATTTTTTTATTTTAAGAGATTAATTTTGATATTTAGTACGAGTAAAGGAATTTATTCAGGAATTTATTCATCCTTACTTGCATTAGAACTTTTGAGATGGTTAATGTGTGAGTTAAATATTTTGATATATTATTTTAAGTTGAATATTTTTTAGTCATTTATAAATTACAAATTTTGTATTTTATCTCTTATAAATTTTTTTTGCCAAAAATCGTGTTATCAACGTACACTTGTTGTCGTCTTCTTCTCTGTTGTTTGTCGTTACTAGCAAAGCAGCCTCACTCACATGCCCTCACATGCTTCTCTCCCCCTTAATTTTCACATTAACAGTTAACAACTTAATATGATTGTAGGACTAAAAGCTTACAAAAAAATATATAAGAAACGATTTTTAGCAAAACAATTTATGAGATAAACCAAAAAATTTAAAATTTATGAGAAATTAAACACATACTAAACCCTATTTTTTTCCACAATATTATAAAAACCTCATCCTTTTGCGTCTTCATTTTTCTTCTTCCAAAAAAACCATAATTTGCGAATTTTGCTTTATTTAAGCTTGCCATAATTTGCGAGTTTTGCTTTATTTAAGCTTGCTACTATCTTACCCTATTAACTTTATTTCTACTTCTAAAAATTAGTTATTTATCTCATTATACGTGATTCTATTAATGATGGTGAATAATTAAGTTATTTCATGCCTTGAATTATTTAATTCTAAACATAAGCTTTATAATTAAATCTACCTAATTTTTTATTTATCTTAATTTGAGCTTAAATATTATTCTTAAAATTCACATTTTTTTATTCCCAATAGTACATTTATGTAAATTAATGAAAAGATTAAAAAAAAAAACAATTCATAAAGAAACAATAGTATTACGAGCCTTGAAAAGAATACTAAAAAATTACATAATAAAAAAATGTTTAACGACGCAAAACAGTTACTACAATAATTTTCTGATCATCTAGCGCAACTAAATCTCACATCACTGCCACCTCTTAAGTATATTATCATAAATTAATAGAAGACTGTAGTATGTAAATTACATAATGTAATAGAATATCGTACAAATAAAATTACAAATTAAAGTATAAAAATTAATAGTAAAATATCTAAGCGAATTTGTAAAACAGCTTAAAAAATTTATTATATACAAATTCAATTACCAAGTTAATATAATTACTTTTTTTTAATAGAACTGTGTATATACCAAATTAATACTTGAGTTATATATATTGCATACGATTGATTGTTGTTTAATATGACACTAAATAATTGATTGTTGTTTAATATGACACTAAAATAAAATTAAAAAAAGAAATATGTTTTTAATGTCATAAATTTTAAATTTTATATTTTATCCTCCATTATTTTTTTTTTTTAGATTTTAGTATCTGTCACCATATTAAGTCGTTAATTATTAAAGCGACAATTAATTTAACTATATGACAACGGTGAGAAAGAAGAGAAGGAAAAAAAAAAAGTGAAGGCACATGAAGACACATAAGTAAGGTCACTTCACTAGCAGTGACAAGAGCAACAACTCACAAAGCTGTAACATTAGAAAGAAGAACAGCCGCACAAAAGATAAGAAACAATGTTTGGGTTAATTGTGTGACAGGCATAAGAACTACCACGTGGCAATTGCATAGGAACTGTCACGTGACAATTGGAGAATTGATGTTAGTTACTACTGGTAACTTTTATATTTTAGATTTCCCATTTGTATATTATGTTTATAATATATAGATACACGAGGAAAGGTAACTTAGAAATTAAATATAAACTGAAATTATTAAAAATTATTAAAAAATTAAAATAATAAAATGTAAGAAAACTCCTAAGATACGTGACAAGACATTAACCATGAAAACCTTCATTTATACAATATAGAGATATAGATTAAAAAGATTTAATGCTAAATTAAACCGCTCTTTCGACATTGGTAATTAAGTTCATATTATTTAAAGTATATAACAGTGTAAACCTTAACCTCGCACTTACACTCTCTAGATCTGGCATGGCATGGCATGGCATCGTCCATGTATGCCAAACTGACAGCCCTCTCAACTTCCAATTAAATGGTATTACATGGACAAAATGGGGAATCAAAATTTTTTAGATAGAACTTCTCTCCCTTCCAAGGATCGTTTATTTAATATATTTCTAGCAGCAACGGGCATCATCATTTGCCCAATGCAATCAATTATTGCTTACCCTACCCTACCCATTTTAATTATAGCCAAATCATCAACACAAGAAAACACTTCTATGTTGACTTACAGTAGCTCTGTAAAACCTTGCCTGATGGTCAAGCTCAGTGATCCTTGTGAGTTATAAATTATGAATCTGGTTCAGATCCTCGAACCGGTGTTGTAATGTCTTCAGCCTAAGTAATGTCTGATCTGGATGAGTTTGTGAAATTCAGCTTTTACCTGTGAGTGAACACAGAACGGATCAAATTAACTTTGGAGCAACTCCGAAATTACCAAATTCCAGACACAGAAAGAGGAACAATAAAGAAGGAAATAGAACCTATTCACAACCTCCTTTGTTCGAGTTTGTATCAAGACGTGCCTCTGGCATATTATTTGTCTACTTCTCCAGGAATGATGGCTTTCCCTAGATAAACCTGTTGCATCTCCTCTCTCCAAATCTGCAAGGACAGCAATCATAATGTGAATTTATCAACCAAAAGAAAATTATAATGCACCTGTAATTTTGACAAGTATTGATTTATGCATCATATTTCAACCATACGTGAAAAAAAAAACATTGTATAAATTATTACATTCAAATCATACGAAAATTTATCGGCACAGAGCAAGTTATGTATGGTAATTTAACCATTAATAAACTCATACCGTGTCACGGAATTCCAACCGGATATGAGGAACATTAGTTTTGCGAATGTCATTTCCATCTGGGCCCCTTTTGTAGTATCCCTTTCCGATCCAGTGTGACTGAACAAGAAATTGATCAACTGAGAACGACATATATGCATATACAAAAACTTTGCATCCATATTTTTAAATAGTCAAAGATTCACATTTATATAATGCAACCATTATCATTACAGCATTCCATATTATCCCAACACACTAAAGAAAGTACATGCATGCATGTTTCATGAAAAACCCGAGTTTTGATTCAGCTTACACTCATTCATTTTTATCATATAAAATAATAATTTAAACTTATTCACTGCTATCAACATATACAGTTCACTGCAAATAAACAATTAGTATCAAAGTTCTGAGTAAAAAAAAAAAAATCAAATAAGAAATATTGAATGAGAATGGACTGCAGTACACCAAGATGATCTCATCAACTATCGATATTGAATATTGGGCCAAGCTCGATTGCTCATCTTGGACAGCTCTTTGTGGGTTACTTTGGGAACACGTCAGAATGACAATAAAACACTAATCATGTCTTGAGAGTAAAGGATTTTCATTCATAGAAGGAGTCAGGATAAGAAATGTACCTTCAAGGCATTTGAGAAGCCTGATTGATAAACCGAATTACGGGCAATTTCACATAAATCACATGAGCTCAATTTCCACACCTGTAAAGGAAGAAATGTGTCCTGACTGTAAGCACTGTCTGATTATATGCAATGGTTCCTGTGTGTGTGTGTGTGTGTGTGTGTGTGTGTGTGTGTGTGTGTGTGTGAGAGAGAGAGAGAGAGAGAGAAATCTCACAGAAGCAGCTATGCTGTATTCTTCAACCAATGGTTCCTTTGTTAAATGAATTTGGAGTGGATCGTCAGTAGAAAGTGAAACATTCAAACCCCTTAAGAAGAACATTGGAAAAGGATTCCGATGGTAATCCAAGAATAGGGAGTTATTGCTCAGAGGAGACATCGCCAGCCCAATCTGATTAAAAATATTCCACTAAAAATAATTAGTCACTGAGAATAACACAGCTGAGTAATCAGTAAAAAAAGGACCATACCTGGGCTAAATAATACAAATATTGAAGCACAGGAGATTTTCTCAAATTGATTCCATGTGCGATGTTATGAGCCGTCAGAAAGGTTGCTGCGAGGTGATCAATATCGCCTGCCTAAAGACAATATAATGATGCATCAGGTTTTCATACAACAATGGACAAATCTAAACAAAGAAAATATACTACATTATATACCTCTCCGGCGTGCGGACGGAATTTGATTGTTGTCATTCCCTTCGATTCACGAAGCTGAGATATATTTATAGTAGGTTGATGTTGGTGAGTCGAAACAAAATATAAAAATTTCAAACACTCACTGTAAGTTAGAGGCAGAAAAATCTTTGATACAATTTAAGGTCGTTTAAGGTTGCTATATGAAAGAACCAAGCAATGCATAGATTATCAAATCAGTACAACTGCAAACATTAATATAATATGATTCAACAAATATGCAACTTAAGCTCTATAGTAGATCACATAAATTATTATTATTAGATTAAGAGATTGGCCCCTCATTTATTCCCTTTTTGGCTTTTTGCTCTTCACCTAATTGATGAAAAAGGTGGTTTAATTCTTTGAGGATAGAGTGAATAGCTGCTAAGCACCCAAAATTGATAGAGGAATGAATATACAGTTGTTCTGGAGAAAAATTACATACCTTGTTCAAGGTATACAGATTTGCATAACAGTAATACACATAGTATGAATATGCCGGATTGAATACATTAGTCCACTGAGCCGGCGTAGGCATGTGTTTTGTTGGCCGTCTTTCAGGTTTGCTTTCATCATCCACTAAATCCAATCCAACAACCTAAAAATGTAAAACTAAATGAAGAACCACAAACTAAAACTATATAGAAGAGCAAAGCTGTTGTGAAGTCAATTTGTGCAATGCACAGTTCTGATCATCTATTCTCCTTTGGACACTTAATTAGCGTACTCATAATTAAACTTAATTCTACAAGTAACCATAAAGGCAGAAACCGCTACAATATGGCAGAGTTAATGCCCATTTTGGCCTTCCAAAAATACAAGTGTCATAAGTTTGGTCCTCCAATGTTGAATACATCAAACTAGTCATACAATGTCATTTTTTTATATTAAAATATCAGATTGGTCCACCAAGAATACCAATTGACATGGACTTCAAAATATATATGGTTAGAGGATCAACCTCACGGTACTTGCATACTTGGAGGACCAAAATAGCTGTTTACTCTGAAAATAAACTGAAAGTGTATGAACATCACACCTGTTTCAAGAAAACATGCAGCTGAGGATGTGAATCGGGGTCCACAGTAACCTCAAAAAGTGGAATAAAGATATTGTCAAGCATATTCTGGAATGAGGTCGCAATTCCCATTTCTTTGTACACATTGTACAACCGTGGAAGCTGCAAGGGAGATTTTATAAGAACTAGCATCAATTGCCAACACTACAAATTCAGAGAAAATTAAGCCAGAAATGGGAAAGTTCCACAGATACTATAAGACACTCGGCAGGCCTAAGAGAAACGTCTAGAGACTGATTTATAGATTTATAGATTTGGAGCAATGTTTACCCTCAGTGGTAATCCAATCTAAATGAGAACAAAAATGCAAAAATTATGATATGGAGCTGAAAACTGTGATTTTGAAAACTATCAGATTCAGGAGTGCTGATTTATGCATGAAATCTAAGTGATATTGACAATAAATCCTCACTGCCATCGTGTGAAATAAAACTGATCTGAGGTTTAAGCAGAAGTAACTAGAAAATACCTGAATCAACCAAACAACATTCTCACTGTACAAATCATTATTCACTATCCAGCTGGCTAGTTGGTCCCACTCACTTTGCTTCCGACCGTATATTGATATTCTATACTCAGCCATCTGTAAATAAATTACCATAAGGACACAAGTCAACAAACATCTAGGCGGGAATAAGCCTAGAAAAGTTGACTATAAAGAAACATAAATACCAGTAGGTGGGAAACTGGGAAATCATTATAAATACCAAGTTCTATATTTAAAAAAAAAAAAAAACACAAAAGACACCATATCTAGTTACTGCTAGACCTGATTAACAAAGGTTTAAGAGTATGAATAAATGATTATAAATATGATCCTCCCAACAATTCGCACTGCATCTGGGCCTAACCAGAGCACATCATATCAATTTAAGACATGTTATGAACACAAACACTAAGCCTTAAAGACACATTTAACCAATACCAAATTAAAAATTTTAAATAGATATTTTCTGAATTTTAAATTATAAATTAACCAGAAAGTGACTTAAAAAATTAAGAGACTCAGAAAAAAAAAATCACTGGCATCATATGTCTGTCAATAAAACTTGAATATAAAAGTAAAAAAAAAAAAAAAGGTATACATGCTTGGCAAAGGCAAGTTTAAGGTATAAACATATACAAAATAGCAAAGTAACAAACCAATTCCTGTTGATTTTAATGTCTGAGGCCAAGCACAGAATTTAAAGTGTCCTACTAGAAATTTAGAATTTCATGATATAACATGGTAGGGAGAAAAAAAATTTATATATATGTGTACACACATGCACGCGCACACAGGATTCAAGAATGCACCTGATATTTACTGGCAACAAGATCGGAAAACACCTGCTTTGTTAGCTCACCAAGGAAACGGCCTATTCAATGCAAGACTATATAGTGTGAGTACTTGTAAATAAAGATGCATAGAAATTGAAGTAATTAACACAAATCACAAAAATAATCTCCAAATGTCCCTTCGGGGACATCCGATAAATACAATAAATCTCCAAAATGAGCACTGTAACATTTTGCCAATATTCATTTGTAAGACTTTTATTTTTGCTTCTTGCACTTATTCTTAATCCAGTTTTGATTTGACAAAACAATCTACAACTACAAGTACAAACAGACTTCAAAAATCCAAATGTTTTTCTTCAACAAACAAAACAATCCCAATTAACAGAGATGATGATATAGGCTTAAAAATATATTGCGGAATGAGAAAATCCTTGGACTAGAGCCTCGCCAAATGTTTTCCTTTTTATTTAAAGTTCTATTGAATTAAATATGGTGGATTCTTTGATACCCTCTCAGGTAAACCTCTTCCCATTAAAATTTTTCATTGTCAAAATTTTCAAAGCTAAACTCATCGAATCTTATTATCATTTCATGGTTTAATATGATACACTAATCTATCATATGGTCTAATGTGATATATTAATATTTTTCAGTATAATATTTGTGGAAAGGTTCATTACAAGGTTAAATGATCTTTGAATCTCTAAATCTTTTACAATTTGACTCTAGTTAATGATTTGACAGTGGAAAGTTTGTAAATATCATATAGAATATGAAACGGTGACAACGTTTGGTTAGTTTAGTTTTAAAAATTGCCAAAAACAAAAAAAATATAGTAAGAAGTGGTAAAAACTGGGGAGGGTACCAGAGAATTCTCCATTAAATATACAAAAATAGTATTTTCCACTAGGCAGGGTCAGCTACGAATGAAAAGATGCCAGAGTCCTATCATTAACATACAACCCATATACACTATTGCAATAAATATAAAACATAAAAATAGCAACCAGACTTGTTTAACAATTTAATACATTCCAGGATGCCATGTTATACTATATGGACTAAAATTCAAGAAATCCCCTTCAACAACAGGTCATGCAGCAAAAAGCGTCACTGTGATTTCAAACACACCAATCCAATTCCTTGAACTTAACCAAAATGCAATGGTACTGCATATTAACCCCTCAAGCATGCGAGAAAACCCGCTACAGTGGGTTTATATGTAGGGTTTGGTGAACTAAGGGAATAGTATTGACAAGTTTCAAAGCACATGGGTGGTTTTCTGCACAGCAACCATACTTGGATGGGTCATGCTAAATTTTAGCCAGTGATAAAAGCCTCATTTGAAATTTTGAAGCAGAATGTACTCATCAAATAGACTCAACACAGGGTTTTCTGCCACTCTGACTGATTAAAAGCAAACCACAGGTGAATCAATGACATAGGACTTTGAATGTGTAATACTGAAAAGAAATTACCTTGGATGAGATTATCCTGCTTCAAGAATATCTCCCTGAGCCTACTTTGACCACAAGGATTGTATTTAAGATTGAACTTGTCAAAGCGATGAAATGTACTCTTGTCTGCGTGAACGTCCAAAAGGTCAACATTGAGGTCATATCTGTTAAAGAAAAGTACAAAAACAGATTAACTACTGAAACTTAATGCTAGCCAACTTCAGTAACAAATTATAGTTCAATAGAAATCATAAAACTAGTTCTTACCCAGTTAAATCCAGACTCTCAAAAACTTCTTTCAACGTCAGATATGTCCCATCTCGAAATATTACAACCTTAAAAAAAATAAATTTTACATAGTATGAAGCTATGAATATGCAATGCAGATCATCTTCCTAAAATATAATTCATAGTATCTATATAACCAAAAAAAACAAACATAATGCATGTGATATTATTCAATTCTGCATTTCATGACAGTCAGTCAATTACTTTAAGTATCCTGAAAGTCACAAGTATTCCTGTAGTATTTCCTATACCATTCATATGTTGCATGGATAAAAAACGACTAGGCCTTTTTCTAGGTATGGTCAGCTACATGGACAAAACAATGTCATTGGGTGTTATCATATGTCACAAGTATATATCCCAAAATATATCATTGCATTCAATACTCATTAGCATGCCAAATTTATATGCTTAAAGAAAAACTAGCTTGATTTGTGATTGTTGGTTTATGTCCTCTGGTACCATAAGTGATTTATCTCGTCTGTCTTATCAATCTTAGAGTTCAATGACATGCATCCCAAAAGAGAGGGGAAAAAATGCTAAAGCAGAGCATGTTATGAAATGTCGACAAAGATCAAAAGTCAAAACTATCACCTCATCAGGCTCTTTCCTCAGCTTTGACTTTATGAACCTTAAAAGATGTTTCTGATTCATGCATGCTGAATGGTGAACATGTGTATCGACTTTTCGAACATTATAGAAGTCTCGGTGTGGAGCACTTTTCTGAGCAAGAAACTCCCTATCCGCATTTAGCATCAAATGAAGATTGAATTTCTGCATGCAAACATAAAATGTCAAACAACTTTATGACTCTTAACTTTAATTGAAATATAAACCACAGGATACAGTTTTAGTTATATTCAGCAAGTTAAACATGTATTTACTTGCTCTAAAAGATTAAGCCGGTGATGGCATAAAGTTCTGATATTCCCTGCTGCTATAACTCGAAGTATTTGATGGAGGTCAGTGAAAAAGGTTGTTGCATCGGCAACAGGAAAAAGCTCTTCTTTGGCTGCAATTCACAGGCAGCCATGCTTAAGAATCCCCAGCTAGCATGGTAATATCATTAAAAAAAAATTACAGAAAATAAAGTCTTACTACTTGGCTACTTACAGTCTCTATTTGGATATACATGAATAACACCATCTTCCATTTCAAAGTAATGCTGCATTACAACAGAAATAATACTCATTTAATCACAGGAGGATAAAAGGGAGATCAAGTTTCACTAGTGGAAAACTAGAAAATAATAATAATGGACAAAATATTAAAACTCACATCAGACTTTCCTTCAGGGGCGTGAAAGAATGGGTCTGGATTAGGCTTTGGAGTACTGGGATCAGATATAACTTCTTTTTCCCATGGAGCAACTGCTTCTTTAAAAACATATCTTTTTCTCATTTCAAGGCATTCTTGAAGAACCACATAAGCTTCAACTTCATCAGGTGATGGAGCCTCTAAATCACAAATAAAACAATTATAGTTTGCTAAAAGATTCTCTTAAATTACAACATTTTTCTGTAAAAAGTGTTTGAAGGAAGTGAATTCTATACATTCCATGAGAATACCCATTTGACCAATTTATTGCATTCAAGAGAGTGAGCAATATTTCATACCAATAGGAGTGATTTTCAGTCGAGCAAAAGTTTCATGCTCTGGCTCTTTCCTCAGAATGTCAGCTGCAATTGGGTCGGGCTGCACACCATGCAGGTCACCAGATACACTATGAGATCTTATCATACTTGACGCAGTGATTGCCATCTGCTCTCCATTAGCATTAACATGATTAGTTAAAGTCTCATATTGGTTTTTACCTTCTGGCCCCTGCATAAATTTCAAATTCAACCTCAGAGATCATTCACACTTTACTTTATGGACGCTGAATACTGGATCATCTGATCATTGTAGGCAAAGAGTAATAGGAAAATCCTGGTCTAACTCCAAAACCAGGGAGAAGGGGGCAAGGATGCATAAAGGGGAGGGAGGGAGAGAGAGAGGAGGAGGAGGAGGAGGATTACTTATCATATCAAAAGCAAATTTACTTTTTCATAGAATATCAAATAAATGGTTAACTGATGGCAACAAGTGCATAAGACTTACCACATTTCCATTTGTGTTTAGATATGTAGTATCCACTTTAACACTGTCTCTCATATTACCTTCTACACTTTCAAAGGCACTTGCAACAGGAGACTTGGGAGAAGTAGGTCTTAAAAGATTTCTCTTGAAGGAACCAGGGTGTGCTGGTTTTCCTGTAAGATAATACCTTCTTAGTCAGGAAAGAAATTGAGAGTAACCCTTTCAACCGGACAGTTGATGCAGTGCATCAGAAGTAGAAGGTGTGGTATAAAGCAAACACAGTGGTAACTGAAGCATGTATTATGTGTGTGATCCACCAAGAGAAATTATTCAAAGTAAATAAGACTTTTCAGTTTTCAATCAGTTCAGTTTATTTCCCTTATTCTTTCTTTCCCCTCTGAAGTTACTTGATTTCATAGTTTTATTCATTGGAACCTGCTGGATCAAATGCCTTCTTAAAATTTCAGGAACAATTATAAACCCTCTGGAAAACCAGAAGTAAAAATGATATGTCCAATTCAACCACCAACGCTAGCAACAACAATCCATGTGAGACCATAAATGGAATGGACCTGATAAATTCATGATAGTCCAAAAAAAAAAAAAAAAAAAACCCTTCAGAATAAAATTTGTTAGGGACACTTTGCCTATAAACACCAAATATTCTTTTTCAATACTATATACATTACACACCCTAAAAACTGCCAACAATAAAATAGATGATTAATTAAAAACAACCAAATCAATTCCTTCCAAGCTATTTGAAATCGACATCAAATCTCTCATTTACACTAAAACGGGAGAGGAAAGAAATCCACACTCATTAAATTGGAAGTCTCTACGTTACATACAAAAAAAAAAAAAAAAGGTCAAGCTGCACAAATCAATCAATTAGGTCTCCACACAGCAACAGTGCAATTCAATACCAAACAATTACCAGGTTATCGCTCAACTCTTTACTCTCTCAACAGTCACCGTCAATTAAGCACTCCAAAAAAACATTATGAGAATTTTCAGCGTAGCCATACCTTCCCGGAGCGTCTGCAGCCGCGGCAACCCAGCCGGAATACCCTCGACGTGCACTGGTCCGTTCCGCCTCTCCTCTCCGTCCACCCTGCCTGAGATAGCGGTGACGTCCGGCAGCGACGCCGACCCCCACCGGTTCCCCCTCCTCCTCGCGCCGCCGCCACGGCGCTTCTTCAAATTCACCGGCGACTCGTCCCCTCCTTCTCCGCCACCGCCGGCGACATCCTTCTCGACTGTCCTCGCGAACTCCAGCAGCTCCGAGAGCGTCTTGCGGTGCATGTAGTACGCCGACACGGCGACGACGGAGGCTCCGACGAGCGCCGCCATGGCCAAATGCACCGCGTAAGCGTCCATAGACGCTCCTTCGGTTTCTCTCTCTCTCCCTCTCTCTCTAGGCGCGCGAGGGCTTCAGCTTTTCACTCTCTATAACCGAATCCGTTTTTCTGTTACGGTGGTTCACGGAAAGGGAATGGGCGCGTCTAAGTGAATATAAGTGGCGTATGAGAGAGAAAGTGAGTGAGGGGGAGAGAGAAAGGGATAAGCATGAAAGCATAAACCCTACTTTAATGAAGTGTTAGGAGTGAGTGAGTGCGTGACACGGGCACAAAGGAGCTGCGTGAGCTCTGTTAAACTGGACATGGGGGCTCCATCTCTGCTATTTATAGCGCTAACAACAACGCAAGAGGGCGTGTATGGTTTTTTTCACTCTCTTCGCTCGCCAATCTCATGGGTCAGTACATATATAATTTATCTATTTTTTATCATTTTTATAATTAAATTTATTTATTATTTTATATTTTATATGATCATAATTTATAATAAATTTTTTATTAGTTAAATCATTAAAATTGTCAATTTATAAAATTTTTAAATATTTGTGGATTATTTGAACTTGCGACGTACCTTTCAACAAATATTATATTAAAAAGTATTAATTTATTATATTAGATCATATAATTCATCAATGTGTTATATTAGATCATAAAATCATAATAAAATTTAATAAATTTAATTGTAAAAATTATTAAAAATAAATAAATTAAGTAGTATGTGTAACATCTCGATTTTTCTTAGAGAAATAATCGTAAACATAATTATTAGAATTAAATTCTAATCATGATTAGAGAATAAAAATGGGAAATTATTAGGTAGAATATCCTTAGGAAATAAAACGTGTCGTTGTAGGAAGTTCGGCAGACAACCGAACGGCCACTCTGTTCGCCGATGAAATTTTCTAACGCGCAAAAAGGTGTCCGTGAAAATAATCTCCCGGAGAAAAATTCACAAACACCTTAAATATTAATACTCTTAGGTAGAGGGGAATTAGAGGATCGCGACGGTATAAACGGAATATTTTTCGGACGACCGTGCGCGATGCGCCGACACTGCGAGCGATAAAACACGAGCGAACCGAGACCGGGAGAGAATAAAATCTCACCAGCAGCAAGGTGAAGGACTGCACGGTTTTTGAAGGGATTTTGGGTTAAAAATATCCCCTAAATCAAGCTTCTAAATTTCCATCACCATGCCTAACCACATCATGAACCATACCCATGACCATACTTCCTACTATTCACCATTTTATTAAAATTCAAAAAGCAATTACTCTTCTTCTCCATTCAGCCCTCCAAAAACCGTAGCCCATCAGCCATCCTCCTCACTTCATCTTTTCCTCCAACATATTTCTTCCCTTAGCATTTTTAGGACCAAGAAACCACCATTGTCTCCAAAACAAAATCCAAGCATTCCTCCACTATTTTTCTTCCCAAGAACCGAACCCACAAGCCCCAAGTTCCCTCATCTTATTCTCATTTTCTTCCACTAAAAATCTAGAGAAGATCCTCACATTGTTCTCTCTAGAAAACTCAAGCCACTCCTCACAAGAACACAAGCACATAACCCTCATTTTGAAGAAAGCAAGGAAGTGGTTCTCCAACACTTTTGGAGGCTTCTTGTCAACACTCCCACCATCAGCCAAGAACTCTTTGGAAGTGGGTAACTTAGGCTTTTACTCACTCCTTAGTGCTCTTGAGCTTGTGGATGATTATGTGTGTTTATGTGTGTTTATGTTTATGTGTTTTATGCCTTGAAATGAAATTGCATGTGTTGCTAATGATTTGATTAGGATAAATATATTCTTGGTTGTTAAAATTCGTGGGTAAACTAACTAAAACCATCCCTTGATGGTTCTATGCCTTTTTGCATGTTTATGCGATTTATGAGAAAATGCACATAATATGTGCTTTATGCTTAAAAATAAATTTACTTGTGTTATTAATGATTTGTCTTAAATGAAGGTGATTTGAAGAGGATAATATGTGATTTATAAATGCT